>JAKXYG010001279.1:72500-74527 GCA_025895645.1 Cardicola forsteri | reverse complement strand
TATATATATATATATATATATATATATATATATATATATATATGCACTTTAGTGCCAAATAAAACATCTAAAATTGTGCGAAAATATTATTATTACTATTTATATTAGTGATATTAATAATAATAATAAGATTAATAATAATAATAATAATAATAATAATAATAATAACAATGACCATAGAGATAATGTTATTATTATTATTAATATTATTATTATTACTATTATTGTTATTATTAATAATAAAAGTAATATTATTATTATTATTAGTAGTAGTAGTAGTAGTAGTAGCAATAATAATAATAACAGTAATAAAAATATTAACAGTAATAATAATAATAATAATAATTTTAATAATAATAGTAATAGTTATAATAATAATGATAGAAATAATAAAAATAACTGTAGCAGGAATACTAATAATAATAGTAATAATAAAGATTATAATAATTGAGATAATAATATTAATTATAATAATAGAAATACTACTACTTGTACTACTACTACTACTACTACTAATAATAATAATAATAATACTAATACTAATAATAGTCATATTATCGGTATAAATAATTGAGTTGATAGTAGTAATTATAATAATATCAATACTAATACTAATGATAATAATTATAATAAAAATATTCATAATAGTGATGATAATAATAATAATTAGACATTAACAACTATTTCATTAATAACAGTGTTAATGATGATAATAAAAATAATAATTTATTTTAATTAAAAATGGCTTAATCTTCAACAAATAAGTTTCTTGCAAGCAACAAACTTATACGTTTTCTAAATTTCATTTTTAAATACTTTAATTTAAACAGTTGTATTATAATGTGCATTCTAAAAGGAACTCTATTATTATTGTTATTATTATTATTATTATTATTATTATTATTATTATTATTATTTGGGATCGGATTAAAATTAATCGCTGTAATTAAAAACTTTAATTTATGCAAAAACCGTTTGGATTTAGTTGCCTTTTTTACGTATTAGTAGAAGATTTAAAAGCTACTTCATTATTAACACCAAATTGGTTATTAACAACATTAACAACAATATTTTATACATTTATTCATTTATTTGTTATTTTATTGGGGGCGGGCGATTGGTAATGTGACATAAAGTCACCTTTTTGATATTTATTTAATGTGTCGGGGTGGTCTAGTGGTACCTGGATGGGCATCGGAGTTCGAATCCAACCATCGGCACTAGAATGCAGGCCCACGTTCGACTTCGGTAGACAATATTCATTGCTGAAAGATGCGCGTTTACCGCCAAAACATTGAATAAAAATAATACAATGCAACATTTGACTTTGATAAATGTTATGAATGGCTAACAGAAGGCATTATTGTGACGGCGCCAATGTTCACAAAAATTGTACAAACTACGACGTTTTTTCGGGTGTATGTTTGCACTTGCCACCCGTAACAAAAGCCCGGTTATAGCGCTGGGCACTCGGTCCCTGTTTTGTTAGTCTATGTACTTAAAATGTATCTAGTCCAAAATGCGTTACGTAGAGAATGTCACCATCATTAGAAAGTGAGACTTTGTGAGCACTACTCAAATCCTCAGGATTATCAGCATTCCAATCTCATATAGATGACGACACTGTAGAAAATGTTGTGGCGGTTTAGAAGTACAACTAAACAATTGTAAATTTTTTTTACTTCTGCCTTCCTAAAGGTCTTGACGAAAAACAATGGGTAAATTGTTGCCATTTCCTGTTGCTAGCTTTTTTCAAACCAGGATAAGGAAGAACAGTTTGAACTCAAGGTTAGCAACCTGGTTTTCGTAAAAAAATCTGCATTACACAAAGAAACAAACAAGAGGACTCCATTGCGGCAAACAACGGCAAAAAAGTGATTGCACGTATCTGGATGACAGAGTTACACACAGATGACAGGGTTGAGTGAAAGCCGAAACGAAGATTATTAATTTTCAATTAGACGAATAAAACTGCATAATCAAATTTTACGTTTAACGTCTAAAAGACCAGTAAAAACAGTTTTAGA
>JAKXYG010001279.1:0-67500 GCA_025895645.1 Cardicola forsteri | reverse complement strand
CATTGGTTTTCCAAGTCTGGCTTTAATATCAATTTCGGTTTTTCCGTCTTTACCAATAATGCTTTCCAAATATATGAAGCAATCAACATTATGAATATGTTGTCCGCTAATTTCGATAGGCGAATAATCGTTAGACATTGTGTACAACAGTTTCGTCTTTGAACAGTTAATCAGTAAACCAACAAGAGAACTAATATCACTAAGATGTGTTATTATATATATATATATGTTTGCTACTTTGAATCTCTTACGGGAAACATCTTTCAACAGTGGACATTTTAGCAAAACCGAACGTGGGCCCGCATTTTGGTAGCCAGTGGTGGGATTCGAACCCATACCTACCCAGGTCCAAATCGAGCGCTGTACCGCTGTATATATATATATATAACTTAATCAATAAATTATCAATATTGCTTTCATTAAAACGTCTCTGGATTACATTGATGCTTTCGGTTAATTTTATTTAAAACACAAATATTGCACACATAATTAACAATGCGATAAAAAACAGATACCGCCGTTGTCTTAGAAGTATTTCAAAGATGATCGGGCGCAATCAAATTTCAAACAATTATAAGAAAAAGTGACTACCACTTGCTACATGACATTATTACAATTAGGATGAAAAAAAATTACATAGTCCGATTTTACGTTTACCCCACCCGGAATATTAACAAGAACGGTTTTAGAATGGTTAATTGATGATGGTCAAAGAAAGGCTGGGATAGACCAGCGGAAACTTGGGTAAGAACCATTCGACAAGATCTAATTGAAATGAATGGATCAAACAAAACTTTTTGTTCTCCCACGTTCTATCTGGGTTCGATCCGACACACTAAAGATGAGCCAAACATTCAAACTAATAAAAATTGAACTTTTCTTAAAATAAATACCAAATTGTAAGTTATACCTACAAAAAAACACATTACTACTTCTTAAAGTGTTTTGATGCTTTGAAATATTTTGTTACAGCTGCAAAAAGAATAATTTATTTAATTTTAAAAATAAATCTATTGATCAAAAGGTTGTTGGTCCATAACCAGTTTTGCAATTTCAACTACCAACTAACTATGTAAACAAGATAAGTGAACAAATTTTTGTGCAAAATATTTATAAGTTGTAACAAAATCCATACCACACATGACTCTGGAATGTTGAGTTCAACATTTATAAATAACAGCACTCACACACACACACACACACACATACTTTTAGATTCATCTTTTTCTAAAATTGTACAAAATAGTGAATGATAAAACTCATTACGAAAAACATTCTACTGATCAACCTTCGTGAATAAGTATGAGTCAAGTTGGTGCATTTTTTGATCAAAAGTGGAAAAATCAATATTCAGCTAGAACACCCATCATGGCATATTAATTTTAAAATTAAACTGAGTAATGTTATCGATTTTTTTATAATTTAATATCAGAAAATTTTCATAATTTTATTTATTTATTTTTAATTTTGTAAAGACAAAACATCGTTTGTACGCATCAATAATCATTTCTAGCAAACAGACAAGATTGATAAGATGGTGGATGTTTTTTATCGCCGGTGTTTTAGAAGTATTTTAACGATTACTTGGGAGTAATCACATTTTAAATAATGAGATCGTGAAAAGAACTGACTCTCGTCCACTACATGACATCATTACAATTAGACGAGAAATATTACTTGGTTAAATTGTACGTTTACCGCACCCGAAAGACCGGTTTTGGAATGGGCAGTTAATAATGGTAAAAGAAAGGTTGGGGTAGATTACAGAAAACTTGGTTAAAAACTATTCGGGAAGATCCGATGGAAATGCATGACTAATGGAGTATTAAACTGAAAACATGGAGCAGGTTTATTGCCCATGTTTGTTTTGAATTGCTCTAATGATTATCATATTGGCCCATTTTTAAAGCAAAAAGAATTTAAGAAAAAGGAATAAAATAAGTATACTTGTAACTTGTATATACTTTTAACCTACTTGTACAAAATGTGGCCCAGGGGCAATAATAATAACAAGAATAATAATGTGCCGGGGTGGTCTAGCGATACAGCGCTCGAATTCGGACCACGGTGGACATGGGTTCGAATCCCATTGCCGGCACTAAAATGCGGGCCCAAGTTTGACTTCGCCAATTGTCCACTGCTGAAAGATGTTTCTTGTAAAACATTTAAAGTAAAAAACATAAAAAATAAATAAATAAAATAATAATAATGATAATAATAATACCTGTAATGATAATAATAACAATAATAATAAGAATGACAATAATAACAATAATAATAATTATAATAATAATGATAATAATGATAACAATAATAATAATAATAATAATAAGAAGAAGAAGAAGAATGACAATAATAATAATAATAGTAATAATAATAATCATCATCATCATAATACCTGTAATGATAATAATAATAATAATAATTTTAATAATGATAATAATAATTATTTATAATGATAATAATAATTATTTATATATATATATATATATATATATATATATGCTTCCAGTTAACCCAAGCCTTAAATTAATTGTAATTTTTTATAATCGTTTTAAAATGGAATGTAAATAAATGGAAAAATAAAAATGTTCAATTAAGAAATTCAATCGTGTAGTGCAAGATGAAATTGCACAACATTAAGTCTAAAAACAGAGAAAGTCGCATTTTAATCGCTTAGACGTAATTGTGGAATGCAATAAATATTATGTAAACTGTTATGGGTGTATAGCTTTTGTCATTGATTTTTATATGTTGACATATATTTTGTAATACAATTTCTTTTTGAACAAGCCATTGCTTCTTTTTGTACTTTTTTAAATTTTGTTTGCTACTTTAAATGTTTTACTAGAAACGCATCTTTCAGCAGTGGCGACATGTTAGCGAAGCGGAACACGGGCCCGCATTTTAGTGGGTCAGTGGTGGGATTCAAACCTTCGATGCGCTAGACCACTTGTTTCGTTTAGACAAACCTCCGACCTCTGTAAAAGAAGAAATTTACAAACAACGACAGAGACAATTACTTGGTCAATTTAACGTTTACCGCCCAAAAATTGGCGGTATGAAGAAAAAGGGGTCCTAGACCACCGATGAAACTTCAGTACGGTGGGCAAAATGTTCGGTCATGTAGAATCATTGTTGGCCACCGGCATGCTTTGTTTTATAAATTGTGGGGTTTTTTGCTGTTATTGCCCCATGCTTATTTTAACGCTATATATATATATATATATATATATAAAATACAAAACCCTTTTGCTCTAAAAATAAGCATGAGGCAATAGGACAACAATTACAGCAAAACAACAATAAAAAAGTCTCGTTGATATTGAAGATTCTGCAAATCGAAGATTGAGCTTTCTTTCTGTTTTCACTCAACCGTGTCATCTGTGTATCTTTGTTATCCAGATACGTGCGATCACTTTTTTGAGGTTGTTTTCCGAAATGGCGTCCTCTTGATTGATTCCGTAGCAGTACAGATTTTTTACAGAGGCCAGGTTGCTAACCTTGCGCGCTCAAACCCTCCTCCTTTATCCAGACTTGGGACTGGCTAGATTGAATAATTTCTAGTCCAAACTAATAATAATAATAATTATTATTATTATTATTATTATTGTAATTAAATAACCGGACAAATAAAAAAATAATAACCCTACTGTTGCAAATCTATTATTGTCCAATGTACCACAATCACTTTTTCATTTTCGTTTTTTTTTGTTTTACAACTAGGTGACATTTTAACTACAATGAAACATTTTTTCCAAAGTCTTGTCGCGTTTGTGCATGTACGTGCCCCCATTGCAACATCAACAGTTGTAAAAGTTGTTTGTTAGGACATTGTTGAGATGCACTTTTCATCATTCTATGTTTGTTTCTAAACACACACACACACACACACACTGAAACTGCAACCCAACTTCGGTATGATTAATTTTTAATTTTTATATTTGAAATGTGTGTTTGTATGCAATTCATTATTTGCAATAAATTTATTTTCTAGATCAATTGCATTGTTATTATTTTATTAATATTATTATTATTATTATTATTATTATTATTATTATTATTATTATTATTATTATTATTATTATTATTGTCTCGGTTATTAATGAAAGAATGTGCATTGCTGAATTATCAAGCACACAATGCTTTTGTTTTTTTTCGTGTTTGCATAAATTGTATTGATTTTAACTTTAACAATTTAAAATAATACAACTAAGTTAACTTTAGCTGGTCCGGAATTAATGTGTGTGTGTGTGTGTGTGTTGACAAAGGAAATGCTTTCCACGAAATAATCTAATCAAGTGAATATGACAATTCTAATCCAGCAATTTCAAATTTTAAAAAATAAAAACTTTTAAAAATTCATTAATAAATATAACCAAACCGTACCATATAAGGCTATTAAACTTGGCACGATGAAGGGATTTACACATTTGCTATATCGGTAGTGATGTAGCAGTATTTGAGGACACTGGTCAATTGGAATTGGTCAGATTCACTATAAATAATAAATTTACAGGGTCAAATTCAAGCACCCGTAGCTCAGTGGTTAAGGCGCTGGACTGACACCAGATAGGGCGTGCGTTCAAGTTCATGTGTGTGTGTGTGTGTAAAACTTGAAAGGTATGCACTGTGCATGATTCCAAATAAGGGATGAAACAGTTGTACAGTGTTCCTGGCTAACTTAAAACCCAGTGGATTCATCATTCAAGTACATCTGACAATTCTAATTGACAGTTATAAAACAAAAATTAATGTTGTAATTGCTTTATAAAAATAAGAATATTTATGTAATGTAAAAAATTAATTAATTACTTTATTATAAATAAATATTTTAAAAATCATTATATCAATGTTAAAAACGTAGTTAGGTTAGTTAAGTGCCAATATTTAATTAAATAAATGAGATAATAAATAACAATTTGGTTTTTAATAAATATTATTGATTCGTATTTAAAATTAAATAAAAATTAATATTTTTATAAAAAAAAGAATGAAATACAACTTTAGAATGTCTTGTTAAAACAATTTAAAAAATCTACAGGTCCAAGTTTATCTACACCAGATAAGGCATGGGTTCAAGGTCATGTATGTGTAAAACTTGAAAGATATGCACTGTTGATAATTCCAAATGTAAGGATGAAACAGTTGTACGGTGCTCCTGGTTGACTCAAATCAAGTAGACGTATTATTCAGGAGAATCTGACAATTGTAAATAAAATAAAAATCCATTAATAAAAATAATCCAAGTGTTTGTAAGATTTGTAAGAGATGGTAGCCTGGCAGTTTTTTTGTGAGCAGTTAATACACGTTGTAACTACTCTAGTGTATCATTTGCAAACATTGCAATACTTAATTTTTTAAAAGTATGTTTAAACTATCACAGTCTGAAACTGTGCCATAGGCCTTTGCAAGTACGGTAGAAAATAAGATCGGGAACATTGCGTGAAAAGGCTAGCAATATTTGCTACTGTAAAAAATACTGGTACAAAAACAACTCTTTCACACATACACACACACACACACAAAGTGAATGCACAGTTCAAATTACAGTTTTAAGTACAAGTTGTGCCATAGGTTTGAATGAGACCACTGGTACTAAAGGCAGACCCTCGTTTGACTTTGATAATATTTCCACTTGCTGAAAAAGGTTTTTTTGTAAACAATTTTGACAATAATAATAATAATAATACAAATAATAAAATAACAATCATAACAATAACAATAATAACAATAATAACAATAATAATAATAATAATAATAATAATAATAATAATAATAATAATAATAATAATAATAATAATAATAATAGTAATAATAATAATGCAAATAATAATAATAGTAATAATAATAATAAAATAAAAATAGTAACAATAATAATAATACAAATAATAATAACAATCATAATAGTAATAATAGTAATAATAATAATAACAGTAATACAAATAATAATATAATAATAATCGTAATAATAATAGTAATAATAATAGCAATAATAATGATAATAATAGTAATAATAATGATAGTATGCAAAACGTTTAATACCTAAACTTTAAATCACATGAGATTTTCACATACTTTGTAGAAGTGGAACGCGTTTTGAAAATAAATCGATCGTTAAACAATAAATGTAAGCTGCGCATAAATCCACAAGTTACACAGAACAAACTTGTCCTTAATTCATGTTCTCTTGAGAACAATAATAATAATAATAATAATAATAATAGTAATAATAATAATAGTAATAATAATAAGTAGGTGAAAACAGTCTTTATGCTATTTTTATAATGTTTATTACTTTGAATGTTGTACGAGAAACATCTTCGTTAGGGACATTTTAGCAAAGCCAAATGTAAGCCCGCATTTAGTGCCCGTAGTGGGATTCAAACCCAGGTCCAAATCAAGCACTGTACCACTAAACCACCCTGTTTGTAGTCAAACATTGTAATTTTTACAACCAATTTAAAATATAATGTAAATGGTTTGAGAAATAAAATGTTCAATCAAGAAAATTAATTATGCAATGTAAAATCATACCAAGTTAAAATACGTAGGAGACTCTACATTAAACACTGAAAAATTTCTACAAATAAATAAATATTACTTAAATATTAAAAATATGTAGCTTTTGTTATGTACTTTTATATATGTATACATGTTTTGTAATAAAATTTATTTTTAGCAACTAATTTGCGTTTTCATTTTTCTAAAATGTCAATATGTTTGTTTTTGACCTAAATTAGAATTTTATAACGATATTGGTATTAAATGTTTGTTTTTATACAATATTTTACTTATACTGTTAAAATGATGCTTAATGAATGTTTTAGTACAATTTATTTGTACTTCATATAATTACATAGCCACAAAAGCGAGTGAATTATAGTGCACTGCTTTCATAGAAGCCTGTTTAATTCACTGTACGTCTAATAGGCAACTCCACGATAGACAGTCCCAAATCCGGTAGTAACAGGAGGAAAATTTAACTCAGCCAGGATGTTGAATATACTGGACAAAATTAAGTGCAATAACGCAAAAATAATTAAATTTAAAAAACTAAAAAGGCATTATAATTGGAATTATTTTAGTTAGCAATGTACTCAACCGGCAAGTCGTGAATGCGAATTGTGGACTATACCAAAGTGAGCTGGATTGTGGCAATTTGAATAGTGATAATATTTGATTTAAAAAATGTTTATTACTTTGAATGTTTTACAAGAAACATGCCTTTCAGTAATGGACATTTTAGCGAAGCCGAACGTGTGGGCCCGCATTTTAGTGGGCCGGTGATGGGATTCGAACTCCGGATGCCCACCAAGGCCCAAATTCGAGCCCTGTACTGCTAGACCACCCGACGTTTAACATTCTAATTCAAGTTAATAATTTCGATGCCATGTTTAACTCCAAACTAACATTTGTATAAACTTGGAATGCTAATAATTCTGAGGAATTGAGCAATGCTTGTCAAGTCTTATTTTTAACCGTCACACCCAACTCCACGATAACAGGAAGAGAATTTAACTCAAAGCCACGAATGTTGAATGTACCAAGATGGTGAATTATAAAGCAAAAAACAATTGCAAACGCCTCATCTCATGGTAATCGACTGGTAGATGATAAACCAACCAAGAGAAAAAGTGACGAAAGCAGGAGCCAATAAGAGTCGACAACCTTTTGTGAGTGTGTGATTATTTGTAAGTTGGGATGAAAGTTTCAACAAGTGTGACTAAATTTGCACAATGATGCAATACAAATCGTATAGTACTGTGTCAATATTGATTTTTCCACCTTATATACATTTTCAAAGTCAAACATCCTCTTTTGATAGAAGAATGCACCAACGTGACTCACTCACGGAGGTTGACCAATAGGATTTTTAAAAATTCTTTTTTCTCATAAGGTTTTATCATCTACCAATGGACTTTATCGTGACCAGTTCGAAGTGCAGTTAGGAAAGGGAGGAGTGACGGAACAGTTAGCAACCTGGCGTTAAAGACGCCAAAGAAGACCGAAGAAACGGACGTCATTTCACACACAGAGGACGAACAAGTGAAAGCATAATTCCAATGACAGCATTTGACGGTTAAGCGGTACAGCGCTCGAATTTGGACCTCGGTGAGCATCGGGGTTCGAATCCCATAAATGGTGAATTATAAAGGAAAAACAATTGCAAACGTCTCGTCTCATGATAATCGACTTTATTGTAGCCAGTTCGAAGTGCAGTTGGGAAAGGAGGAGGACGAGCGTTGGGTTACAAGGCTAGCAACATGTCGTGTTTAAAAAATGGATACCATTTTACAAATGTTCACCTGTTAAAAATGTGTTTTTTGTTTCTTAAAAAATATTTTCAGGCATAGTTTTTGCCTACCTGTATAACAAACTGTAAATTTGCAAAATAAGTTGATCGCAACATAGTCAGTCAATAGACACAACACTGTCGGGCTTATTAACTTTTTGGTAATCGTTTGTCAAAGCAAAAAGACTGGAGACAAGTTATACAATAGATGTATCATTTTTGACATTGAAGGAAATACACTATCATACGCCAGAGGTGGATACAAACAATAATGATAATAATAATAATAATAATGATAATAATAATAATAGAAGTTGTTTTGTAAAACATTGAAATAACTAACAATTTTAGTTCCTTCATTTATTGTGCTCACGTCTGCATGTAAATTTTATTTTACTTTGTAATAAATATTTGTTGTTGTTGTTGTTGTTGTATGTAGTCAAAGCATACATACCGAAACCGACTTTGAATAATATCCCATGCAGCAGTAATAATCAAAGTGTTGTTTCTACTCTTTCAATGTCGCTTTTGAAACGAAAATAAACGAAAATTTGCATTTATTGTTGGATTGTATAACATAATAGTAGTAATAATAATAATAATAATAAATAGATATTTGAATTTATTTTTTATACAGTAGAAAAAATAGGCCAGAATTTATATATTTACGTTGTTTTGATTTTTTTCATTTTGAATAGCAACGATACCACTTCCAACTTCGCGTGCCTCCACGTGGTACATTTCGAAAGTGGACGAAAATAAATTAGGGATCTAACCATACTGCTACTTTCAGTGTTGTTTTTTTCTAAGTAGTGGACATAATTACGTAGTTACCTGTTTATCATCATTTTCCTACAACATATTAAACATTCAATTTCGATGGCTTGATAAGCAGATGTGGGAAAAAAGCACCGTTTCTTGACTGATAGACGGCATCCTTGTGACGTAAACATTGACAAGGTCATCGAATGGTTTTTTGGTTCATTTTTTCTACTTTCGATGCTTTGACAGGCCCAATGTGGGCCCACATTTAGTGGACCGGTGGTGGGATTCGAACCCGGATGCCCACCAGGTCCAGGTCTGGGAGCGCTGTAACGCTAGGCCATCCTGGTATATATATACTTTAAAATACCAGCTGTATCCTCGAGTTTAGGTGCTCAAGTACAACTATTCCAGTATGCGCAACTCGTCAGGATCATATGCATCCTATTATTTATTAGTATTACTATAATACCTTGTCGCTCCAAAAAGTATGGGGCAACATGATTGGTCCATATAATTGCATGTTAATGTTGTGTCTTTGAAAATCGTGCCTATTAAAGATTGGAAATTCTTTCCGGATTGTGCCAAACCCCGTCATCGAAATCCGTGCCACGTTCATTTCTTTGCCGTGGGTTTAATAAAATAGTGTCCTACCAATAGTGCTGCTAATCTTGAGCCCAACTCTTCATTCTTTCTCGACTGGACGTGAGACTAAAATGTTAAAAGTCGAATTATCATAGAGAAAGGTTAAATAAACGATTTAAAAAAAATTCTAACTTTGTAAATTAGATATATATATATATATATATATATATATATATATATAAACGAAAATGACTTATATTGAAGATTGCTCAATCACTACTGTCGTTGTGCTAAAATTAATTGTTGTTGTGCAGCAATTACACTGCAAAAAAAACAACATCGTAGTCGAAACAAACAAACAAACGGGTTCGAACAAGTTTGACATCATTCGAGTTGGATAATGGGCCAAAATCATATGTATACACACACACAAAACATTGACGCGTACAACGACAATTCTTGTGGATTAACGTTAATAATTCACTTTTAATATTTATTTATCTATCTATTCATACGAAAAGACAATATAACAATTATATTTTATCTGATAATAATTACTACGTGTGCATAATTACTATTATTATTTAGTTTTTGTTGAGTAGTTCATTGTTAATTACTTTTTGAACACTATGCATACATGATACATGCAATTGATGTTAAATATTAGTCAGCAGCCGTTTGTCATCGTGTGTGTGTGTGTGTGCATTTGAATTTATTCAAAAACAAAATTGTAAGATTTTATGATCAAATGTTGAGAAAGAAAAAAAAATCAATTTTTGCACATACACACACACAGAATTTGTTTGTTTCAAATAAAATAAAAAAAGATCAACTGCACGTGTAATGATGAGAAAAGACGGTAACATGATAAAAATCAATTTTTTAACGACTGTACCAACACACCCACAGGATTGGCATGTATAATAGCAATAAAAGAAATAGTACAATTGTACGAGTGCTACGTAGTAATAAGTAGTAGTGTGTAATCGTTGTTTGGTTTGCATATTATTAACAAACAATTCAACTTAATGATTGAACACGCGCGCGCGCGCATTCTGATGTGTGTAATCAAGCGTGTTTTATTTTTGTAAACTGTGTAAAATGGAACAATCAGGTACGTTTACAGTTGATGAGACCAACTATTGTTCAAAAACTGCACACATACACAAAATAAAGGCCTATTTTTTGATGAGAAGAAGACACTTTTCGTTCAATGGATTACGTGATGCAAAAATTCTCACCTAAATGGACATGAATATGTTTGCATAGAGCGGTTGCAATTGTTTCGCTATTTTTGTGTTTCACAAATGCACAAACAAACGTCTGTATTGAGAGATGTGGTGCAAATTCACAAGTAATAACATAGTCACTCCGAGGGCATATTAAACGATCGATTTCAATGGCCTGACAAGCGTAACTCAAACGTAGATAAATAACGAAATTTCTTGATATCCCCTTGTGACAGCGCCACTGTTTGCGGAAATTGATGAGGCCACCCGATTTTTTGTTGGGGTTATCTCCTGTAGTCCAAAGGCTTTATTTGGTTTACACATACCTTTAAGGTACCCTGTGTGTATGCTTGCACCCATCCGCCAAAGCGGAAGCCCAATCATACCGCTGTGCACTCGGACCCTGCTGTTATTAGTCCAGGATGCACCACGTGGACGACGAACAGTCAGGAATGTCAGCATCATTAGAAATTAAGATTTTATAAGCAGCACTCAAATCGTCAGGATCAATAGTATTCTACGTGGACATCATGACTTTATTCAATTTCATGTGATGTCAGATTCTCTACAGCATTCCATATCCCGAATACACCATAATAAAAAATTATCCAAATCCTCAAAATGATTATTATTTCCCGGAGGTGACTAGGGAGTTAGTTGTATCTGGAATGGGCATAAAATTTACTAGATATCCACTTGAAAAAATGTTTTAAACAATAAATACCCACATTAAACAAAAAGATGCATTGTAGTTAACAGTACACAGTGAATAAGACTAATGTTGATATACAAATTCAAACTTGAAAAATTCCAACTGCAATTTTATTTACATTCATGTTTAATTGACCTTGAACATATATTTACACTTAAGTAAATAACAATGCTTACTAATCGTACGATTTCAACTGGTATGTAATTCCAAAAAGCATTCAATCAATAAGTAATAGATGAGCACAAAAATACATGTGTGTGAAAGAGAGAGATCGATGAGACTGGCGCCAGATAAAATACTTGGTAAAATTATCCTATTAGAGAGAACGCAGAAATTTTTACGCAGGTTCTTAACAAACAAAACGGCGTCACTATTTACAAAAATGAACAAGACAACCTAATTTTTTGTTGAAAATGTCTCCATTAATCGAATGATGGAATGTGCATACCTTAAGACAATTTCTAATAACCCTGGATGTATGCTTGCACCAATCTACTAATAAAAACAAAACTCTGTCTTGTAAAGAAACACGACCTGGTCTCCAATCTGTTACTCTAAGTATAAAATATAAAGAATACATGTATGTACATCAGTTAAAAATTCAGATTATTTTCAAAAAAACTAAATTTTAAATTTTCTCTTTTGCTAATCTGTATTTTAGTTAAATTGGTGAGGCAGGAACGTAACAAACAGTCAATTTAACCAAACAACTATTTTACCGCAAATCAAAACAAATGTGACTGCACTAGCTGCAGTGATTAAAGTTTTTCTACTGTTTACAGACTACTTACAACTAGCAAGTAGTATAAAACATTAATAAACAAAAACAGTATGAATAAACATTTTCGACGTTTTAATTTTTCAAATTTTGTTATTAATAACAATTTGTCTAAACAGAGTTATCGACGCCGGAAAAAGAGGGAGCGAAGATTGTAGTCAAATAATCTAACATATAACGCAGTCAATAAAGGCCTGCGTTTTAATTAAACTCTTACCTACTATTCAAAAATCTGACAAATTGGCTGATAGACTGCATCCTCATGATGGAAAATGGTGATTTTTTGCCAAGGTTATGTCTCCTGGCCTAACAGCTACATATGACATAAATATAGTTTTTTAACTAGCCTCTAATGCAGTAGCTTGCTTATACCACCGTGTACTTGGTCCTTGCGTGTCATAAACCGACTTTGTAGTGTTATTCTTACTAGACTCGACGCCCCCAGATTAACAGACGGTACAACTAGGCTTCGGTTAGAACGAGTAAATGCAAGCATACATCAAGGGTACATAAAAGAAACTTAAGGTAGATGTAACCCCTGGGATAAGTGTTGTTTGTGCAGTGTATAAAATCGAGTTTTTGCCTTGATTGATAAGTTTGCTTATGCTGGTACCAGAGTCACCTCTTCACTAGTTCGCATAACGAATTGAACTAGGGGGAATAAATGATGTTTCTCCGCGGCGACGCCAGTGTTCACAGGAAGTATATGTTGACGAATCCACAAGTCTAACTGGCTACATATAATACATGGATACCTTGGGAAATCTTATGTATTCACCAAGGACAGTTATATCGCTGTGCACAGAAATAATAAAGACAGCCGTATCAATAATTTAAACTTCTTTATTATAAAACATTTCATTTTGGTTAGTAACATGATCACCTCTTCAATTTTTCCCATATTTATACGGTATATAAAACGATTGACTTCGATGGCTTGATCAACGTAACGTAGGCGGTGCCACTGTTCACTAAGATTGGCGAGGCCGCCTTAAAATACCTTTCAATTATCTTGTATGTATGCTTGTACCAATTATACTGTTGTGGACTCGGTCCCTACTGTTATTAGTGTATATAGGCACTTAGTCCAGCATAAGGACCAATCATGAAAAATAAACTGACATATCTCCACATACATTTTTTTTTACTACTTTGAATGTTTTACAAGAAACATCAGTAAACAGTGGATAATTTAACGAAACCGAACGTGAGCCGGCATAGGACTCAAACGCCAACGTCCAAGTACAGCCCTGTACCACACTAGGCCACTCCGGACGATATGTGTACTCGAAATTAATGAAAACTGTTGTTGCTCCGAATAAAACCGAAAAAATATTGTTCAATCGGTTGTCCATCGTAGAGATAAAAAACACAAACGTAAATTAATTGATGAAAGTTTATCGCCAAAGGGACATTTGACAAATACGACGCTGTACACTATTTAAAAAAAGGACGCTGTACATTCACGACCGAGACAAATCCTTTGCTGCCATTCGACACAAAACACTTTCCAAAAAAGTCTTGTTCGAATCTGCCGATTCGGCGATCATTTCGAGTTCAGGCCCGCGAATTCCAAAATAGTCCGACACGCGTCGACGTTTTTCATCGGTCAGCAGCGTCAACTCGGACGTCAGATGGAGTCGGTCGGACGGTTGACCTTGAATGCTCTGACTAATATTGGTCAAATAGTGATTTAAATCGGGGGTTAGATTGGAGGGATAGAAAACTAGGACGAGTACGTCTCGGGTGTGTTGTTGAATTCCGAATGACGACAAGGCTTGTTTGATAGAACGGTTGGCCGATAGACAGTAGATGACTTCTGTGGACAAGTCGTGGGTAACCATCGAATCGGGAGTGGAATGATGGATAAGGGCTTGGCTAATGGCAAATTCAATCTAGAAAATAGACAAAGTAATGTTGACAATTTGTCTAGTTAACATTGGAGATTATCAAATGGGAAAGCACACATACACAGACAGTTCTCTTTTTGTATTGTCATACATTTCTTTCGCACTGAAAAAAGTAACAAAACCGTTCCATTGGAGTAGTATTCTACAACTGACCTTTCACACTCAACTTTGTTCTCGAAATTATGCTTCACTTCCTTGCCATTGCAAACAGCCTTTATTTGGTGTTTCTTTAGAAATATTCAATAACACCAAAAGTTGGTGGCAGAGCCACCTCTTCATTAACTCCTATACGAAGAGGTCGACGGATGCGAATCGAACTTGGCGGCTAAAAATCCGCTAACTTGACGTAACGATCTTGGAGGGTTGACGGATCCACATGCCTAATCGGCTACATGTTCCCTTCAGATACCTTTTAAGCAACTTGCGTGTATGCTAACACCCATTCACTAAACAGAAATCTAGTGAAAGCTTAGTTATACCGCTGTGCACTCGGTCCCTGCTGTTATCAGTCTAGATGCCTGTTGGCACCTAGTCCAGGATGCACCACGTGGAGGACTAACAGTCAGGAATATCACCATCATTGGAAATTGAGACTTTAAAAGCATTACTCAAGTCCTTAGTCATTAGCACCCCCACATAGTTCACGAATACCCTAAGATCATTAGCCCTTCGGGACAACTTCCAAATCGAAATCGAAACTTACTTGAACAAGGTCGATGATAAGATCGAGACTGATACACGTGCAATGAATGTTGGTTATGCTGGCGAAAGATTTGTTAATTATGTGACCTTGCAATTCCTGTGCGTTTTGCACATCGTGCCACAAACGGATCAGAACGGTGTACGATTGTGAATAAATAGTCACCGTCAGACTATGCCAAAATTCAGCGTCCATTTAACGAGATCTAGGCAAAACAAAGATGGATACAAACAGATGCAAACAATCACCCCTCGTGTAGCATGATGATACGATATGGTTGGGTATTAATTGTTTAACAGAAACTTGTTTTAGTAAACTACGATGCTAATCATCCTGAGGATTTAAATAATGTTTACAAAGTCTCAATTGCTAGGCTGATTGGTACACGTATACACCGACGGTACTTAAAAAGTATCTTAGGGTATTCGTGGACTATATGGGGTGCTAATGATCCTAAGGACTTGAGTAATGCTTTTAAAGTCTGAATTTCCAATGATGGTGATATTCCTGACTGTTAGTCCTCCACGTGGTGCATCCTGGACTAGGTGCCTCTGGGCATCTAGACTAATAACAGCAGGGACCGATGCACAGCGGTATAACTGGGTTACCGCTTCGGTGGGTGAGTGCAATCGTACACCGCAAGATACTTAAAAGGTATCTTAAGGTATACTTATACTATATGTAGCCATTGGGCTAAGGGAGATAACCCTGACACATCAGGCGACGTCACAAGGATGCCGTCTACCAGCCAAGAAATTTTGTTATTTTAACACATTTGTCGTGTAAATATGGGAAATAATGAAGAGGTGACCACGTCACCAACCGAAATGAAATGAATGCATGTGAACTATGTGTAGCCCTTGGGCTAAGAGTATCTCTCTCCTGACAAAACATCGTAAGGGAAACCATAAAAATACCAAAATATAACTTTATTTCAAAATAGACGAAATCAAAGTCCCGATTATAGCATTGTAACCGTGTTGAGATTGCATTAAAACTACTGAATAATTGTAGCAAATTCGTCCATCTTCATCACTTTCAAACTATGTTAGTCAAAACTTAACATTTTCAAGTATCTCTTGAGCACCATTACATCCAATAAACATAATTTAATTAATCTTCATATCAACTAATAAAAAATGTACCATCTAAGTCACATATGTAACTTCAATTGTGTATATTGATATAGTCCACAGCGAAACCTCCATCAGCTGAAGGTGTATGGTAAGGACATATAATAAATAAATTTCGATACATCAAGTTATATTCGAAGGAAAACTGTAAACAATAGCAAAACGCATCTTTACTTAGTGATTACGTCGCCAGCTACAATAAATGAATATGCCATCTGAGCTACATATAAATAACTCAACATGATCAATATAGTCCACAGCGAAACCTTCATCAATTGAAGGCATTAGTAATGGACGTGTAATAAATAGATTAAGATAGATAAGGAAACATTTTGGAGTAAAACCTTAAATCACAACATAGAAGATACGAATACCCGTTAATAAAATTCAATCGCCTGAGGTGTTAGCAATGGACACATGATAAACATTAAAATTGATTCTAACCGACCGAAAGTTAGTAAACAAAAACTTTATACTTGGAGGTCCTAATTAAAAAACACTACGTAAAACTAGTAAAAACATCAAGCTGATAAAAAGGAATGTGCCATCTAAGTTACATGCAAGTAACGTGAATGGTATTCATTTATGTAGTCCACAGCGATACCTTCATTAATTGAAGGCATTAGTAATGGACACCAATCCGCCTTAAAATACAATCAGCGCTTTTTTAAAATGAACCTTCCGATTACATATCTTCAGTCGATATACTCTATTATCGTGTGAATAGGGATATGGATATATATATATATATATATATATATATATATATATATATATATATATATATAATGCCCTTAAAGTTTCAAATTTCAATGATGATGATGATCATGACTTTATCTTCCAGTTGGTGCATCCTGTACAGGTGCCCATTGACATCTAGACTAATAGCACAGCGATATAACTGGGCTTCCGCTAGGGCGGTTTGGTGCAGACATCCACTCAGGATACTTAAAAGGTATCTAAAGGTATACGTATACCATATGTAGCCGTTGAGCTAAGGGAGATGACCCTGACAAAAAATCAAGCGGACTCGTCCATCTTTGCGAACAGTGGCGACGTCATAAGAATCCCGTCTATCAACCAAGATACTGTGTTATTCTTCCACGTTTGTTACGCTTATCAAGCCATCGAAGTCGATCGTTTATGTCGTATAAATATGGGAACTAATGAAGAGGTGACCACGTCACCAACCAAAATGAATGAAATGAAAGTTATAGAAATGTTAATTACCCACTAAAAAAGTCAACATTTATACTCTATTATCGTGTGAATAGGGGTATGGATATATATATATATATATATATATATATATATCGATTAGAGATGTTAATGCCCTTGAAGTTTCAAATTTTAATGATGATGATCCTGACTTTATCTTCCAGGTGGTGCATCCTGTACAGGTGCCCATTGACATCTAGACTAATAACAGCAGGAACCGAGTGCACAGCGGTATAACTTGACTTCTGCTATGACGGATGGGTGCGAGAAGACATTCAGGGTACGTAAAGGTATCTTAAAATACACGTATACCATATGTTGCCATTGGGTTAAGGGAGATAACCCGGACAAAAACTCAAACGGCCTCGTCAATCTTTGCAAAGAGTGGGGCCGTCACAAGAAATTTTGTTTTACGTCTACGTTGATTACTCGTTTATCAAGCCATTGAAGTCGACCGTTTGTATATGCCGTATAAATATATGGAACATAATGAAAATGTGCAATGTCGCCAACATACAATCATACACAACATACAAACTTTTGAAAGATGAAAAAACATGCCACTTCAAGCATACATTTCTTTCAAAATCAATAATGTACAAATTATAAATCACCAAGTTGACAGCTACTCCAAGTCGCCCAACAACCTCAGTCGTTTCGCATTGGCCAATCGCATGCGCGGGACTTTGCCGCCAAGAAGTTTGTCTTGGGTCTTCTTCATGACCTTCTTTGCCAACAATACGTCATCAAACTCGACAAAACAGCGACTGGGTGTGAAAATAAAATTATGTTAGAACACGTTGTAGACAGGCAAGAAAAGCGTACACGTCAACACAGTGTGAAAATGCTTAACCACTATAAGCCTCTTCATGAAGTTGTCAATAAAATCACGAATTAAAAGAATCACCTTTAAAGCGTTCAATTGTACACCGTTTGTGATTGAATTCACTCGTCAATGAAGTGTTTAGATGTCTCAGTACTGACCGAAGACGAAGGAATGCTAATGATCGTGAGGATTTGAGTAATGCTATTAGTCTCAATTACCAATGATGGTGATATTCCTAACTGTTCCTCCTCCACGTGATGTATCCTGTACTAGGTGCCCATAGACATCTAGACTGATAACAGCAGGGTCCGAGTGCACAGCGGCATAACTGGACTTTCACTAGATTCCCATTCAGTCATTGGGTGTTAGCATACATCCCAGATGCTTAAAAGGTATCTCAAAAGTAACTATTTACCATATGTAGCCGGTTAGGCGTCAACCGCCGTCAACCCTAGAGATGATCGCCTCGTCAATTCCTGTGAACACTGGCGTCGTCAAAACGAAGCGGTCTTTTAGTCAATAATCTTCATTTATCCCAAGTTCAATTCGTATCCTAAAACCTTTTCGTATAGAGGAATTCGAGAAGCTAGTCAAACTTGGAATTAATGAAGAGTCGGCTCTGCCACCAACTTATGTTATGCTGATTTTAATTAATCCCAACCGAGGTGTTCAATGGACCGAACTCATGCTCCTCCTCCGTCCACAGACAAAGCCCCTATAAACTCTGCCATAAATGTAAAGTGTGGATTCCAAAAATTGAGGATTTGAGTAATCTTTGTAGTCTCGAATTCTGATAGTGGTAATATTCCTGACTGTAGGTACACAAAGCAGGGTCCGAGTGCACAGCGGTACGGCTGAACTTTCACCGGACTACCGCTCAGTGAATCGGTGCTGACATACACCCGAAATGCTTAAAAGATATCTCAAGGTATCCATTTACCATATGTAACCGGTTAGTCTCGTAAATCTGTTAACCGGTGTTACCCCCCCCCGATGATTATCATTTAGTCAATTCGCATCCAACAACCTCCCTGCATAGGAATTCGAGATGTTATATAAACTTGGAACTAATAAAGTTGTCTTAACCCTATTTTTCCAAACACGCGATTATGCATCTTCCCTCCAAACACATACCCAAACTTTGAACTGGCTTGAACAGGAAAACGAATGCTTTTGGCTTTTGGAAACATGGCCCCTATTTCCAACCGTCCAACTGAGACGTCAAATTTGTCCAGAATAAGGCCCAAACCCTCTTGGTCAGACTTTTTCGATTCGGTCGTTGCTTGAGTCGTGTCCCGGTCATCGAGGCAATCGGAACTGGCAGCTTTATTCATTCTCGACGTCACAATCAACAGTTTGACCTTTCGTCCATGTATCGAAACGTTTTGGGCATTCTTCTTGTCGAGTAAACAATCCTCTTCCGACTCAAAGTACAATCTTGCTTCACCTCGAAGCTTATTCATTTCAATCGATGTGGCTTGGGGAAATATAGCTTGCAAATCGTCTTTCGATGTTTTTTTGACCAGACCACAAACCAGTAGGCATTTGCAACTGTTAGGGAAAGAAAATCGTTACAGACAATGCTTCCTACCTTTCTTTGTCGACGGTCTTCTTGAGTGGTGGAAGGACGGATATTTTGTTTCGACGAATAATACAACCTTGTCTTGTTTTCAATGCTCGCAAACAATCTTTCTCACATGAAAAAGTAAGACAAGCCTTTCCAGGTTTCTTCTTGTCTACAGTAGTCGATTTCGAACGCAAAATGACAATATCGGTACATGTAGGAATTTTTCTGCCAATTTCACCCTTCTTACTTCGAAAAGACAGTCCATGTAAGACGAGCTTTTTGCAATTATAGTCATCTACGAACTGTACACGTATTAAAAATTACCTGGGTTTTCTGACAAAAATTTACCTGTTTTTGTACACAATATTCTATCGAGGTAGGAATAATTATTAAACTTTTCTCTACATGCAAGCGCTTCTTGTTCGGATTCAAATTCCAAATAGGCGAATCCCTTCGATCTGTGAATATGAGTTAGCCATGGTATGCGATATGCCTTGACGTCGGGAACCAATTCATCGAGCATTGCAGCAGTTATTTTAGTGGGAAGTCCACGCAATTCAACAATGCATCTGTTTCTTAATTCCAACGTTTTTCTAAATTCAGCATGGCAATCGGTTTCATTGTCTTGTTTAGACAATGGAGTTGCAGTTTCTAAAAATCACATTGAAATAGGAAAATCTTACCTACAATCGGTGACTTGGGCCTAGGAGAATTAACGTGTTCTTTCAGTTTTATTCTTTTCGAATTTGGCGTGTTTTCGGAACAAAGGCTTTTTCTTTTGTTCGTGTGAACGCTGCCCTGTAAAATCCAATAAACAAGATTTAACTTGATTGAAAAAAGAATTCAATTTCAATTTGGTTGGTGACGTGGTCACCTCTTCATTATTTCCCATATTTATACGACATAGCAAACGATCGATTTCGATGGCTTGACAAGCGTAGATAAACGTGGAAGAATAACAAAGTTTCTTGGCTCGTAGACGGCATCCTTGTGACGTTGCCACTGTTCGCAAAGATTGACGAGGCCGCCTGATTTTTTGTCAGGGTTATCTCCCTTAGCCCAAAGGCTACATATGATATACGTATACATTTAGATACCTTTTAAGTATCCTGGGTGTATGTTCGCACCCACCCGCCGTAGCGGAAGCCCAGTTATACCGCTGTGCACTCGGACCCTGCTGTTATTAGTCTAGATGCCTAGGGGCACCTAGTCCAGGATGCACCACGTGGAGGACTAACGGTCAGGAATATCACCATCATTGGAAATTGACTTTATAAGCATTACTCAAATCCTCGTGGATCATTAGCATCCCATGAAAAAAGAACAATCTAATTATATAGGTTAGCATTTATGGTGGGATGCTAAGGATTTGAGTAATACTCACAAAGTCTCAAATTCCAATAATTGTGATATTCCTGACTGTTCCTCATTCATATGGCGCATCCTGAACTACGTGCCTATAGACATCTAGACTAATAACAACAGGGACCCAGTACATAGCGGTATAGCTGGGATTTATAAATCCTCAGCCACATGCGACCAATATTTCTCTTGATCATTATTGAACTTAGTTGTGTATTCCCGTATTTTCTTACTGCCTTCATCCAATTTACTGTTCTGATTTTTGTTCGAAAATTCATCTCGTGAACTTTTTGTGGAGGTGGAAATCTGAAATGTGGATCGTTTGTTGAGTTGCTTGAGCAATATCTTAGTGGCCGCATTTGGTTTAACTGCGATTAACTTCCATTTACGTTCTACTTTATTATCACAATGAATGCAAGGACCAGCATTTAAAAATGCTTGAATATGGGAAGTATTTTTAATAAATTTGTAATCTTGGCGATTGAAGTGCTTCCGTTTAGATCGAAAATTGAGTAAGTGTGCACTTCAACAAGCCGTGATCATTCAGTTTTGGGTTTCAGTACTGCAGCAGTGGCATGCACGCATATCTCTAATTGATGAAAACCCGTTATAAGAGATAAGAACATAGTCAATTTGAAGACGGCAATCTTCTCACTTGTACGTGGTTAAGTGATGTGGATGATGTTGAAACATTGTGTTAATAACCACAACAGGTGCTGAGATAATCACCGTTTGAGCAATTGCTATTGATAGTCGTCCATTTGCCAACTGCTGAGCAGCAAGCAGCATTTAGTCTAGCGTTAAAATCCCTCACTATTATTATAAAATTTGATTTGTTTTCTAAATTAGTTGTTATGGCAGCAAGTAGTTCATAAAATGATTTTATTTCTGACTCAGTGTGGTTTAATGTTGGGTCGTATACATTTACTATACCTACAATTAAGTGTCAGGTCCGAAAGCAGGTGATCATAATTTTAGAATTAATAGGGCACCAATCAATGAACTTCCGTCGCACTTGAGAACGTAATGATCGCAACACATTGAGAAGGCCAGAAGGTTGATGCTGGGGGTAATTTTATAGCACAAGCTCCTGAATGACGGGTTCCTTGAACACACAGAATATTAACATTATGACGGTTAGACTCAGCAGCAACAATCTTGTGCAGCCAGTGAGCGCATGTTCCATGAGCCAACATTAAGCGGCCATTTTGGTTTTAATGGGTAAATCCTAGATTTAAAAACCGATGCATTATCGCGAGTAACATTTACAGAGTAGGCAGTGGCGTCACAAGTCACATTCCGCTTTGTTTGAACTAACATGTTTTCACAATTTTCCTAGATATGTATCATTTCAGTAATTATTTAAATGCAATAAAATTTTGATTTTTCGATAAAGTTTGGTGCATGATTTGACCATCTTTTAATAAAACAAAAATCGATCTTGAATTTACTATTGATATAGAAAACCTAGTGGAATGCTAATGATCCTGAGGATTTGAGTAATGCGCTTAGAAAATTTCAATTTCCAATGATGGTGATATTCCTGACTGTTAGTCCTCCACGTGGTGCATCCTGGACTAGGTGCCTATAGGCATGTAGACTAATAACAGCAGGGGTCCGAGTGCACAGCGGTATAACTGGGCTTCCGCTATAGCGGGTGGGTGCGAACATACACCCAGAATACTTAAAAGGTATCTAAAGGTATACGTATACCATATGTAGCTGTTGGGTTACGGGAGATAACCCTTACAAAAATCAGGCCGCCTCGTCAATCTTTGCGAACAGTGGCGACGTCACATGGATGCCGTCTACGAGCCAAGAAACTTTGTTATTCTTTCCACGTTTGTGCTACGCTCGTCAAGCCATCGAAATCGATCGTTTATATGTCGTATAAATATGGGAAATAATGAAGAGGTAACCACGTCACCAACCAAAATGAAATGAATGAAACCTAGCGAAGTAGTCTAGACAGAATGCTAATCGGTATGTAGCTTCCCGAAGAATCTATCTCCTAATTTATAGATGGGCCTAATAAAAGCATGCTTCCAGACTTGAGGTAATGTCGCAGTCCTTTTAGACATGACCGAGATACCGTAATGTCACTGGCATTTTATAAAATTGAACAATACGCCCTTATCCGTGTTATATTTTAATAGTAACTTATAATGCTTAATATTCTTATACACCTTAAGTCGCGCTATACTCTTATGAATAATGAAAACAAAGGAGTTTAGTCGCTTTCCAATTGTAAAAGGCAGCATTGCGTTCTCGAATACAGCGCGTTATAAAACGCGGTAGTTTGGACCTTGTATGACAGGGAAGCCAAATGGGTTAAATGAATCGAGAATATCGAATGTCCATACTACTCACAACAGAACGGTTCCATTCTGTCTGATAGGAAGTTGCGTAATCCAGTAAAATCTGCTCTACGGAAGTTAGAAACTGGCTCGATTCTAGGCTTGGGTACCAGGTCGATAGATGATGGCAGATGCACTATGAATGACAGGAGAGTAATCTCTCTTTCCAAGTGGGGAAGGTTTAATATAGTCAATTTGAAAGGTGATTTTAGAAAAGATGAGATCTAAACATGAAGGTGAACAACCAACTCTGTCTGGTAGGAGAGCTAACGTTCTGAGTATAAGCATGTTCTATGCTGAACTCAAGGATATGGGTGTCAAAGGAGTTTGTAATATTAGACCAAGAGTTCCAATTGATCGAAGGGGTGTTCAAATCCCGTAGACGGTCTTCTTAATTTGTGCATTACAGAAGGAAGGGGTTCACTCCAAGAAACAGGGAAAATCCTGCATATTAGGAATACAGGAAAGTTCTTCCAACCCTAACGGTTTATTTCAACTCAGAAATCAGGAAGCTACACGAGGTGCGTAAGAATTCATCCTTTTAATCCTCGGTTCTTAATGTATTTGAAAGTTGAAAACTGGGAGAAATAAAGCGGGGTAAGAATCTTGGGAAAGTAATGGAAAATGGAAAAGAAGGAAAAAAAGTTGGTTGAATTAGATGAAAGTGGCAAGTACTGATTATAATTACTCTTGAATGACTTGACCGTTTTAGAGTTAACTATATAACTAGGAAGCTTATTCCAGGCAGTAATTGTTCTGTGCGTGAAATGATTCTATTTTGCTTTTGTTAGTGCTCCTTTCCTTTCCTTTTGGTTGATCTGGTCACCTCTTCACTATTTCCCATATTTATACAACATATAAACGATCGATTTCGATGGCTTGATAAGCGTAACAAACGTGGAAGAATAACAAAGTTTCTTGGCTGGTAGACGACATCCTTGTGACGTCGCCACAGTTCACAAAGATTGACGAGGCCGCCTGATTTTTTGTAAGGGTTATTTCCTTTAGCCCAACGGCTACATATGGTATACGTATACATTTAGATACCTTTAAACTTTCCTGGGTGTATGTTCGCACCCACCCTCCGTAGCGGAAGTCCAGTTATACTGTTGTGCATTCGGACCCAGCTGTTATTAGTCTACATGCCTATAGGCACCTAGTCCAGGATGCACCACGTGAAGGACGAACAGTCAGGAATATCACTATCATTGGAAATTGAGACTTTATAAGCATTACTCAAATCCTCAGGATCATTAGCATCCCTGTTAGTGCTCTTGGCTTATAAATCCTGCAAAAATGCCCCTAAGGTTACTGTAGCGAATATCAAAAAATGGAAGATAAGATTAATTTTTAACAGCTGATACATTAGAATTAAGTCGCCTCGGAGTTGCCAATCGTTTAAGGGTGAAAGCTTAAACGTCTTCAGGCGCTCAGAATACAATTTGAGTCTAAACTCGTGTGGAAGTTTTTTTAGGGTTCTCTGAACTCTTTCCAGTTGATAAATATCACTCTTTACTAATGAGATAAAATTATGGCTTGAATACAATATTCTAAATAAATAATAAACAAAGACCATCAATTGGAATCTTACCTAAGATGTCTAAAAATATTAATTAAACTAAAGCAGTCCCAAAGGTTATATGCTTACACTTATCCAGATTGCCAATTGACCCTTAGCAAATGTTACTAATATCCTATTGCAAAAGTTCAATGTAATAATTAATTATTTCATTTAATAATCCATTCACAAACGGCATTAAATTTTTTTAGATATAATCATTCATCAAGTATAGTTTAAATATAATTTCTTAACCGATTAAATAAACTATGAATCAGCAAAATATAACTTTAAAACGCACTATTTACTCAAAAAATTGTACTTACAATCAACTCATTCAATTCGCTATTATCAATAGAGCTGGGACGCATGGCCACAAACACGTTACGCGCTCAGACAATCCGCGTGCAAATCAGAGTAGTTTTTTAGTAAAATTAAATAATAATTTTTTTATTAAAATAACATGTTAAAATTAAAAAATAATAATACACAAAATAATTGTTAATAACATTATAAAAATTAAAAACTAATAAAAATATTTAAAGCGCGCGAGATGAAGATTATTGCAGTGCTTTTTTGCATTGTAATAGGTACTTGTTTTATTATTATTTTTTGTATATTTATAATTTTTGCTCGTTTTATATAATTGTTAATTTCCACTATCTACATTGATTTTGTCTTAATTTCAAATATTTTTTCTGTGACAAATCCCCGTTTACCTCACTTTCTATTTTATAGTTCTCCTCAATAATTTGAGACATTTTAAGAACCGTGTACTAAAAGGCGTTTTGGTTTACTCAAGTCTTGTACAATTCTGAATGTTGCTTTCTACTTCTTTCTGATACTTATTTTATTAAACCTGTTAAATCAATTAAGGAGTTAGGAGTTATACTTGACCCGTCCCTTATGTTTACCGAACATCACACCAAATCAACTCAAACTTGTTACAGGCTAATTAAGTTCTTTAAAAGGAACCTTGGGAATACCTCCCTAAATGCTTGCGTCTGCTATATATGTTTTACTTGAGACCACATCTTGAATACTGTGCTCAAGTTACAGCCCCGATTTTAAAATCAGACGTCCTAAGGCTAGATACGGTACAGAGGGCAGTTACTAAACTGTCCCGTGAATTCAATAACCTACCTTACAAACAGAGACTAATATCCCTAAAACTGTCTTTTCTAAGCGACAGACGTATCCGGGGTAATAATATTCTGACCTACCAATTAATAATTTCGGGCTCCACCTCGCCATTCTTTACTTTTGTCCAAAACTCCCTAAGAGGTTATAACCTCAAACTATCCAAACCTGGGACTTTTTCAAGATTAAGGAGCCACCACTTTTTTACAGATCAATTACTCCATGGAATAGCCTACCTGCCAGAATAGTTTCTACATCCTCACTTTCAGCTTTTACAGAAGGCTTACGATAACCACAAGTTTTCTAAATTTAACGTATCTGGCCCCTTTTCCTTTCACCTAATTTAGGTATTTATTTTATTTCATCTATTCACACTTGATAAGTAATGCGTCCAAGTTGAGTATGAACAAAGCTCGTTTTGATTATTGGTTCTATTTATCAATGATATCAGGAAAATTCAAGGGGAATATAAAATAGGTGGTGAGGTAAAGGAGGATTAATCACAGGAAAAAAAAATTGAAATTAAGACAAAATCAAGGTAGATAGTGAAATTTAACAATTATAGAAAACGAGCAAAAATTATAAATATACAACAATAATAATAATAAAACAAAATACGTATTACGATTCAGAAACACTGCAATAATCTTTAAAAAAGAAGAAAAGAGAAAAGGATGAATAACATCTCAATGGACGTGTAGCGTGACTCGTGCTTTACCTCGCACTCATTTGTTTTATTATTTTATTACTACATGTTTATTATAAACCAGAAAGGTTTTGTAATAATAAATAAATTGACTTATAGTTAATTGTGTTGATAATTGGTTTAATAATGTATATAATTCTTATTTAAATTTTTAAGTTTAAAGCAATATTGGTTTCTAAACCTTTAATCTTCCAATTCAAGGATTAAATTAAATACAATAAAAACAATTTACAACATAGTTTTTATTATTAACAGATTGAACGTTACATGTTGGTAGATGAGTTGAGTAAGAGAAACTCCTTTTGATCTTTATTTAAGATGTATCAGTATATCGGGGTTAGAAAAAAAAATTAGAATTAGAATAATAAATAATAAAATAAAATACAGAAAAAAAATAGTGATAAATTTTTAAAAATTGAAAACAAAAGCCTAAATAAAATTTACATGCATGTGCTTGTTGTCGTCCAATTTAAACGTGAGGTAAGAAAGAAAAAATATTGCAAGCTAGAATAACCTTGCGTTTGAGTTGTACAAATGTTCTACGTTTTTGTAATTTATACGAGTGTTTTCTAAAAGAGTCCCAAAAGCTAATAAGCATTAATAAGCTGGTAAACCAACATAAAGTTACTATAATTAAAATATAATAGAATTTGTGTGCAAATCCAAAATTTTAAACTGATGTACCAACCCGAAACTTGTTTCATTCTATTCAATTATTTTAAAGCACATCATTAAACCAACTATTGATACAGTCAGTTTTAGATTAGTTTATTTATTATTGCTACAAAACCCTTTTGTTATAAAATAAACATTAAGCAAAGCAATAAAAGCAACAGATAATACAACAACAAAGTCCCATAATTTAAACAAATACGGGGCAACAAAATAATTCTATATGATTGACTATTTTTTCCACCGTTTTTGTTTAATTTTATAAAATATTCATTTTAATTAGATCTTTTTAAATGGTTCTTAACTAGGTTTTTTGTGGTCTATTTAAACTTTTCTTTAGCCATTTTTAATTGTCTATTCAAAAACCGTTCTTGTTGGTCTTTCAAGCAGTAAACGTAAAATTTAATTAAGTAATTTTTTTTGTCTAATTAAAGATTAAGCTTCCTTTTAGCTTTTACTTAATTTTGTCATCTGGGTCGTGATGTATATTGTTTGCCGGAATGGCGTCCTCTTATTGTTCCTGTCGTGGACACGTTTTTTACAATTGTTAACTTCCACTATCCACCTTGATTTTGTCTTAATTTCAAAAAACTTCTGTGACTAATCCCCTTTTACCTCATCATACATTTCATATTTCCCCCTTAAAAACTTGAGACAATTTGAGAACCAAGTACTAAAAGGCGTTTTGGCCTACTTAACTCGTGAAAAATCCCAAAATCATTAAAATACTGCAAAGATGTAATTCCGATGACGGAATTTGGTGAAATACTGAAAATTTGATTTATGTGGATCAATTTTGCTGCCCCATGTTCTTCAGAACGAAAGAATTTCAAATAAATAAATAACAATAATAACAATAATAAAGTATAGCAACACAATACAAACTTTAAATTAATTATAATAAAATAAACAATGTATTAAAAATTAACATACATTTTATTTTTAAAATGCTTTATTGTTAAAAATATTTTTTAAAATTAAATAAACAAGATTTTGTATTAAAAATTGTAGTTTTTTGTTAATTGCAACAAAGCTTACTGATAAATTATCACTAATTAATTAATTAAAATAATTTATTATTATAGCATATATTTAGCATTTTTAAAATATTGTCCTTAATATTGAGTACGTTATTAATTCATATGATCTGCGTAGGCAGAAGGGCAATTTGGAAAAGCGGCATCGTTTGTGAGAGAAAGTTGCGTTGTCAAAATTTCCACAATATTTACGTCTATAACAATTACGTAAAGTAATGAATGAAAACGCCAGATAAGGAAATGTAAACGTTTATTGCCAAAGTTGTCAGGATCAAACCGTGGGAAGAAAAACAAGAACTGAGATGGAAACAAAAGGTGATTAGTTCGGATCGGATGTATTTTATGGTGTAAGAACGGTTGTTTATACAGCCGTTTCCACAGATATAAATTATTGATACATTTAAACAAAAATATTGATTCCAAAATTTTAATGTAATTTTTGTAATAAAATTAAATAATATTGTTTATTATTTTCGCGTTACAATTTTCTTCGTCAATTGTCATCGCTACACCGCCCGAAGAACTACCAAGAACGATTTTTTAATGGACAGTTGATAGTGGCAAAAGAAAGGTTGGGGATAGACTACAGAAAATGCGACTAAAAATCATTTGGGAAGATCACATTGAAATGAATATCTCAGAAAATCAAACACAAATGTTGACGAAATGTTCAAACACATAGAATCTTGTTGCTCTATGCTTATTTTAAAGCAAAAGGGAATTTGTAATAATAATAATTCTGACGATTTGAGTAATACTTATAAAGTCTCAATTTCCAATGATAATAATATTCCTCACTGTTCGTCTTTTACGTGGTGCATATTGGACTAGATGCTAAAAAGGCATCTAGACTAATAACAGCAAAAACTGAGTGCACAGCGGTATAACTGGGTTACCGCTTCGGTGAGTAAGTGCAAGCATATACACAGGGTACTTAAAATGTATCTTAACGTAAACGTATACCATATGTAGCTCTTGAACTAAGGTAGATTACTCTAACGGCCTCGTCAATTTTTGCGAACAGTGGCGCTATAACTAGGATGCCGTCTATTAGTCAAGAAACTTCGTTATTATTCTACGTTTTGTTATTCGTTTATCAAACCATCGAAGTCGATCGTTCTATGCTGTAAAAATATGGAAAATAATGAAGAGGTGATCACGTTACTAACCGAAATGAATAAATGAATGATAATAATAATTATTACTGTTATATATCTTAAGCTATACACATTCCATATATAGTCAATAGCGTTTAAGGAGACAAGCCTTGGATTTAATTATAATACAGCGTCCGCGTACTTGCTAAACACTAAATAAAAATCCTTTTTCAGAAGTTTGCCAGATAGCCATTTTGTTAATATCTACCTGGTTTGAGCCAGCTAAGAGTACCTTTTACACAACTGTCATTAGTACATACCTCTTACACATGCACAGATTTAAATCAACTTCCATATCAACGCCTTACCCTCCGAGTTATACGTAATTGACACAGACGTGGTACTTTAATTATTTATATTCACACACACACGTTAACGATACAAGTGAATAATCTTTCTCACCACAGCTTTCAAACCAAGTACATTTGCAGTTCGGTGAGAGTGACAATTCCAATAAAACATTCATTTAAAAAAATCCAATTATAAAATAAAATAAACAAAAACGTAAAATTCCAAATGAAAACAAAATATCCACACACACACAAAAAATATATATATATATATATATATATATATATATATATATATATATATATATATATATATATATTAAATGATTAAAATTTAATAATAATAATAATAATACTAATTTACAAAACTACTGTTGGCGCACAACACATTGTCTTTAACATTTTTTTACTGTTTTGCATGTAAATGTTTTACGGAAACATCTTTTGATAGTAGATATTTTAGCAATGCCGAATGTGAGCCCCCATTTAGTGGGTCTGTGGTGGTTCAAGTCGAGCATTGTACCGCTAGATCATTCCAGTACAGTTTTTGCATTAGAATACATTTTTTGTTATATTAATTGATTTTTGTTTTAATATTTGTTTTTAGTTATTAGTTTAATATTTATAATCAAATCTTTTTTTATTTTAATTTTTAAACTTATTTATTTATTTTATTTTTTATTCCACTTTACCTTACTATTTGAAATACAACAAAACAGAGTATTAAAATTTATTTGTTTTGCTTAATTTGTGTACCAACTTTAACAGGTTTATTTTTTATTGTTTCTACAACAAAACAAAATTCCTAATATTGTTTTTTAACTTGTTTCTTTTGTAATTAAATTTGAAACTGGCTTTTAACATTTTTTAGTTATAACTATTTAATTAAAAATTATTAATTACTACAATTATTGATTTTCTCTTTAAATGACCAAACATCACATATTTTTAATTTGTAAGTTGTTTTTACTTGTTTATTTAAATACTATAATTTAAATAATTAAATTGAACTGATAATGTTTTAAAGCAACTAAATAAACGCTGGTTTTAGTTTGTTTGTTTTCTGTTATTGCAACTACTAAAGATTAAGTATTTCCAAATAACAAATATTGGATCCGATTATCATTTATTTTATATTTAAAATTTTTTTTAATTTAATATAAAAATAAGCAAACATTTTTATTAATTATTTAATCTTTTTAATGTAATATTGAATGTACTTTTATTAAATTATGCAATCACAGAAAATGTGGCTAAGAACCATTGGGAAAGATCTAAGTAAATGAAAACCAACAAAAAATTTAGCAAAATATTCAAACGCATAAAATAACTTTGTTGCTCTATAGTCGTTTTGAGACTTTTTGTTTTCACTATAACTGTTATCTTATTGTCCCATGCTTATCTTTAAGACAAAAAAATTTTGTAATTAATTAATCAATTGATTAATTAATTAATATTGAAATTAATGCAACTTGTGTAATAACGTAATGCATAATCATATTTATAAAAATATAAAAACCTATTTAGTAACAGTTGTTAAATAATAGAAAATTATATTTAAAAAAACATTTGTATTGTTTTTCAGTTATTTTAGTTTGTATTATTTTAATGTGCTAAAATAACAAAAACATACGTATTTATATATAATGTTCTATTTTTAATCAGTATTAGAATATGATTTTAATTGAAAATCGCAATAAAAACAACACAAAACTGTATCTTCACAATAAGCTGAGCGACAACATACTGGACATTCTACTAACTAAAAAAACATTAATAAAAATTAAAATTTATACAAAATATTTTAAAAACATTTTTGTAACAGTTTAATTCAAAATTTTAAATTAAGTAATATGTAATTTTTGTTTATTAAGTTTTACATTTATTGTGTTTAATACTAATAATTTATTAAATATATACAAATAATCTGTTTATAAACATTAATAAAACATTTAGTTTTTTACATTTTAATAAATTATTTAAATATTATATTTTTAAAGTATAATTTATAATAAAATTTACTATTATTATTATTATTTTCTTACCTAAATGCATAACGGAAAACATGTTTTAAATGTTTAAATAAAATAAAATTTATATTTGTGACAATATTAGAAAACGTTTAACAAATTTTTAAAATTTATTTTAAAATTAATATTTAATATCTAATGCACAAGTTTAAACATTAAAGAAAAACATTTTAATTACAAAAATATTAATTACAGTTTTTAAACAATTTATTTATTTTTAATTTAATTTTTTATTAAATAATTGTTTTGTTTTAATATTTTATAAATATAAAACGTTTTTAATATTAAAAACATAAATTACACATAAAACTATATTTTTTAATATAATAAAACACTAAATTTGTTAAATTTAATGTTTTAGTATTTTTATTAACTAACAACTTATTAACAATAAAAAAATTAATATAAAGGAATGTTTAATTTAGTTTAAATATAAATATAATTTAGTTAATTAATAGTAAATGTATAAAAAACAATATAAAATATGTTTACATTATTCATTTTATTCAAAAATTACATAGTAATATTACAACAATTATTTTAGATACTTTATTTATTATTAGATATTTATTAATTTTATTATTTATTATTAGAAATATAACACAGTAAAATAGTAAATAAATTTTAATTATTAAAAAATACAAATGTAGGATATTTAAAAAATATTAAATATATTTTGTTATATTATAAATTAACTTACTGGAATCGAAGATTTTATTTTATCTGGACGACCAATACAAAGTTGGCATAATAATAAATCGGTGCAGTCATGTGTCTAAATTTTTAAAATTATTTTTAACAAATTAAATTTACTTTTCGTTGAGGACATAAACCATTAAGACATGCATCAATTGACGTCATTCTACAACAATTGCACACATCAACTAAAGATAAACAGCATAAACAACAAGAAAATGATGACTCCGTTATTTGTTTAAAATCTTCTGTTTTTGTGTTACAAAAACATTTACTTATTAGGTGAATACACAAAACTAATAACAAATACAATGTACAGCACAATGACACAAAAAATGGGAATGGAATAATAAAATCTAATCTAAATAGTTGAAACGAAGTTAATTTATTTCTGTCAATTTCATTAATAACATTATTTGCAAGTATATTACTAACCTGTTAAAACAGAAATATAATAATAATAATAAACATAATTTTTAAAATGTTTTTTGTATTTTGTGTTAATATAATTTAAAACAAAAATATAATACTTTTAATACACTAAACTTGTAATATTGTCATATATATATATATATATATATATATAATTTACATTTTATAATTTTAAAATTAAGAATAATTGTTATTAATATTAAACAAAATTGCTTGTAGTGTATCTAATTTAAATAAAATTAAAAAGTACTAACAAAACATTATTGATGTAATTAATTTTTAATATAATTTAAATTTTATGCAAAATATATTTTTAAAAACCGGCATAAATATTTATTTACATTTATTGGCATATCAACAAATTTAAATTTACACGAATTAGAATAAATAATAATAAACAAATACTTAAAAATATTATTATTTTAAAACAGTAATTGTAATTAAATTTTTTTTTAATTTTTTTATTATTTTTAAAATAAATTTTTAATAAATTTTAATATTTACACTTAATTATATAAAAATAATTAAGGAATTTATTAGCAACCTATCAATAAAACGTTTTCTTCTTAATTTATAAATTATTATTGTTATAAAAAAATTATGCTAACAAATTAATAAGAAAATATTTTTTAATTTACATTATTTAAGAATTACATGTGGAATATGTTTGGATAAATTATTAATTTGTAAATGTTCTTTCTGCAAATTGTGCAGTTAATAAAATTATTTTTGATACAATAATTGATTTTGATACAAATAAAATTACACAATTACCTATGCATAATTATAATTGTATATATGTCTATATATGTGTGCTGTTATCTAATTATTTACACATTAATAAAAAAGTAGTTTTATAGTTATGCAATTTTTATTATTAGTTTGGATTAGAAATGATTGAATCTAGCCAGTCCCAAGCCTGGATAAAGGAGAAGGGTTTGAGCGCAAGATTGGCAACCTGGCCCCTGTAAAAATTTATACTGCTGCGGAAAGAATGAAAGATGACGTCATTCCGACAAACAACAACGTTTTTGGATGGCAAAGTTACCAGATGACAAGGTTGAGTAAAAGCCGAAAGAAATCGCAATCTTCGATTTGCAGAATATTTAACGCTAACGAAACTTTGTTATTGTTGTTGTTGTTTTGCTGTACTTGTTGTCTTATTGCCCCATGCTTATTTTTAAAGCAAAAGGGTTTTGTAATAATAATAAAATTGTCAAAAACAGTAAAAATTAAAACTGATGTTTCTACAAAATAAATTAAAAAGTTTGAAAAATTGATAATAAATTAAAAATGTTTAATAAGAAAACTAATTAATTATTATAAATATTTATAAGAAAATTGCCTACGTTAATATACAGATTAAATTGTTTATAATAAAATTTATGCATTCATGCTTTTGTTGTAACAAACTATAGAATACTTTAGAAATATAAACGTAGTGTCAAAAAATATTTATATAAAAAATGTTTAAGCATTTTAAAATCATCTTAATAAAGTACGTTAAAATGGCTTCCAAACTTAGTACTTACAAATTTCAATAAAAATCAGCCCATAATTATTATGACTTCTCTTAAAAACAATATGTATTTATAATCGTCAAATTCACTTGAAAAATAAATCTACTTGGTTACAAGTTAACCAGGAGCACTGTACAACTTTTTCATCTTTATTTTAAATTATTCTAATCTGACAATTCTAAATAAAATAAAATCCCTTAAAAACCTATTAATATTCTATTGTTTTATTTCAGTTTGAACAATTTATTCTGTAGACTTAAGACATTTGTATAAAATTATTGTTAGTGCTTTATATTATTATTGATTTAACGCGATAGTAATCCAATTTTTTAATTGTTAATAATTTTTTGTATGATAATTAGTGACTAAAGTTTTATAAAAAATATAACATTTAAAAAAATATTAAACAATACAAAATAGTATTTAATTAAAATACATATTCTTATTAAAAACAATAATATTCACTTTTTAAACTAAACGAAGTGTAATGATACCTATTGCTTAACTATGAATCAATAACCGGTTGTACTGGTTTATAAATTCAACTATTGTTGTTGTTATTAGAAAACCTTTTCGCTTTAAAGAGCATAAGGCAATAAAATTGCTCAATATAACTGTACATTTTAGATTAAAATCCTATTCGTATTTCACTGAACCCTGTTATTGGAATTATGCTATCACTTTTTCTCTTATTGTTGCTTTAACAATCTATTTTTTCACAGAAACTAGGTTGTTAATCTTGCACTTAAGCTCTCGTCCTTTCTCAACCGGACCGATTACGGCGGAGTTTTATAAAACACAAATGGTAATGTATTTATTGCTAATATTTAAATACTAACCACGTTTTAAGGGTTGTTGTTGAATAATGTATAATTTCATTTAACTATGTCTTAATTATTTTTATCAAAACATTTAAGGAAATAGAAACCAAACGTTGTTTTTTAATATCTCTAGACGAATATAGAGAAAGAAACATGTAAATAGTTTAATTTATTGTTTCTATTCAAGACGCTTTGCACTTTCCTCCTAACAGATCGTGAATAACTGGATAATATTACCATTACCCAGTTCCAAGCCTGGAACATCAACTACATCTTGTTGCGATGATCGAACAGTTTGACCAGGTCAAAGTGCATGTGGGGTATAGGAATAATAAAGAGTCGAACAGAGGTAAACGTTTACGCAATTCCTCCATTTTATATTATCTACAAATAATCATTCAAGATAACTTCAATAAATGCTTTAGTGTTTATATATAGCTTTTTAAAATGTGAAAAATTATCGAATCTGTTTGCACAACACATTAAACCTAATTACATGTGCATAAAAGTAGTTTTTAACATTATTAAATTTGGCTTAGTCACAATCCGTTACGTGTGTATTTAATCATTAATGTTTACAAACTAAATGTATTACGTCATTGTGCTTATTTAAAGTTTCTTTTTGTGTACTAAACTGGAAAGCGTTTATTTTACAGTAATACGTCCTTTCCTATTTGAAAAAAAAACAAAAGTAATGTATTTACCTCTACACTTGATAAAAAGGGTTAAAAATAATATTTCCAAATGTACTTTTACTTATTATCTGGTATACATCTTAATAGCAGCTTGATTATTATCGCTCTATTTCATGCATGTGTGTATTTCATTTACGATTATTAGCAAAACACCTCATCATAGTTGATATTTCGTGATTTGTTAATAATTATTGTGAAATTGTGATTATTGTCTCTATCACTTTCTCTGTAATACAACAATAAATATTACTCTTTTTCTCTAAAAAGAAGTGAAATAAATTGCAGTCGGAAAACAATGTATGAAATACAAAGCACTCGAAAAAAGTAGCATTTGCTTTGATCTTGTTCCGATTGTACTTTTTTTCCACTCTCTATTCCCAACAAATGTTTTCATTTTTGGACGGTTTTGTCGATAAAAACATAAATCAAAAAGTACACACACTTGGAAATGGTAAAAATCCAATTAATGTCACGATAAAAATTGCAATAATATTCTAAACTTGTGATTACTGATGATGTGGGTGTATATCGTAAGAATTACTGTAATTTTCCTAAATATGATACCAATATATAATGCTAGGTGGAAAATTTAAGCAGCAATCGTGTACAACTATCTTTCAAAAGTAAAATAAACGTTCAACGCAGTTGTAATAATTTGATGGCAGTTAATGGCCAATAGTTCTTTACTCAAGTGGACAGGTGTTTGAATTGCATTGACAGTAATATATTTGAATCTTCGTTTCGTAGTTGTGCAATCTTTCCTGTCAAAATAAAATGGCTATTACAATTTCTGTTATCAAATACTTCACGTATCTGATAAATAATAAGTCCTAGGACGTTTTCTTTTCATATGTTACTTGAAGAAACCTCTGGATAAGTTAATAAACTCATCGATATCCGAGAACGGATATGGATAACCTATTAGAAGTCACAATAAAAGATTTAAACCACACCCAGCATACCTTTCTTATACTTCAAACCCACTATGATGTAGAACAAATCAAATGCACGGATATACATCCCCGTAAGGAAAAGCATACTTTTAATTGAGGACATCGAAATAGTCAACAAGTCCACCGAATTGGTGCCGGGGTGGTCTAGTGGTACAGCGCTCGAATTCGGACCTCGGTGGGCATGGGTTCGAATCCCATCACCGGCACTAAAATGCGGGCCCACGTTCGGATCCGCTAAAATGTCCACTGCTGGAAGATGTTTCTCGTAAAACATTCAAAGTCGTAAACATTAAAAATGAGGTATCGCTGTGCACTCGGTCTCTGCTGTGTCAATCTAGGTGCACCTAGTCCGGGATGAGTCAAGTAAAGGGATATTCTTACTGTCACTTTATAAGCATTATTAGCATCTTGGAAGAACCATCCTGATTATTTAAGCAATGCTTATAGACTCAATTTCTAATTACGGTGTTATTCCTGACTGCTCTTCCTCCACGTCGTGATATCTGGACTAGGTGCCCATATGCATTTCAACTAATAACAGCAATGACGAAGTGCACAGCGGTATAAGTCGGTTCCCGGTTGGACAAAAGCATACATCCAGGTATCCGTTCAGTTAAGGGAGATAACCCTGACCAAAATCAGGCGGCTTCGTCAATCTTTGTGAATACTGGCAACGTCACAAGGATGCCGTCGACCAGTCAAAACATTTTGTTACGCTTACCAAGCCATCGAATGCAAATATTCAACACCTAGTCTTCCTTCACGTACAAACATACACAGACACACCTTAAAACAAAATCTGACATTTTAGTAATAGTCTTATTAAACACAAAAATACACAAAATGAGTAAAATACAAGATTGGAAGAAATGAAAGAGTGAACTCACTGGGAGTGTTTTTGCGCGCATACACACACCCAAGAACAATCAAATTCCCAGCCTTGACGCGCATATTTTACTCAACGACCGCAAAAAACGGATAGAGAAAACAGAGTTGACACGTACATACGTAGTATAAAATTGGATCCATTAATATATATATATAAACTGTATGAATGAAAAAACCATGATTGAAAAGAAAGGGGGAAAAAGAATCAACACATACTACAAAACAATACCGATCGATAGATCATTATCATCAGAATACAACTGACCAATCGTAATGTGGAAAAGATGACCACAGAGGTAGCATATACGAAAAAGTGAAAAGGACGCATGATTCGACACTGATGATGGAATGCTACAATTTACAAACACACCTGAGAAAAATAATGAACGTGTTTTTTGCATAAATCGTAAATATTGAGTGCTTTGGATAAAAATACACCCCATATATTGTAATTGTATGTGTGTGTGTGAGTAATGTAACACGCACATAAATGATCATAATCCGAAATCAAAAGGACGCCGTGAATAAAGAATATGATTGATTCGATAATACATGAGCATCTACACACGTAAATTAATGTTTGTATAACATATATATATATATATATATATATAAATGCAAATCCAGTTCAAAAGGAAGAAATTGAACCCCAATGCACAAAGTGTCTGTTTCATTACTATATATGTACGTGCGTGTGGGAGTCGTTGAATAAAAGTATGATGAATCAAATGACTGTACAAATGCATAATAATTTAACTTCATCCACAAAGCGGCGTTTCACACCAAGATCAATCAGTCACAAAAAAAACCAAGATCTGCACGCACGCTCACAAAAAGACAACACATACATGCAGACAATAAATCCTAAAGAAAATCGAGAAAAAAGTGAGGGGTGGAGGGCGGGGAAGGATGATTAAGATTTATAAAAATGCAAAAAAGATACATTAGTTATGATTTGATAAATATACATACACACACACACACACACAATTTCAGTAGGATCACTGCTTCCCTCTCAACTGTATTTGGAAAAAAGGAAATATGAACCAAATTGGGTATAAAACAACCTTTGAAAAATGACTACTGAAAACGATAATAGTAGTAGCAGTAGTAGTGAGAGTTCAAAGTAACGGTAGACAGCCATTTGCACACACTCTATTGTTGATAGGCATAGGGCTGAAATTCATTTGGTCGTTGAATAGCAGCCGTAGCTTGCTGAGAGGATGCCTGTTGTTGTTGTTGCTGCTGCTGCTGTTGCTGCTGTTGTTGTTGAATGTACTGTTGCTGCTGTTGGACCGCTGCAGCTGCGGCTACAGCCAACTGCTGTTGCTGAGCTGCTTGCAGCTGTTCGGCACTCGTCCACACGCGTTGATTGCACACTTGCTGGGCCTGGGCTGGCTGCTGTTGTTGTTGCACTTGGATATTTTGTACGGCGGCAGCCTGCTGTTGTTGTTGCGGTGTTGATTGCTGCCCACCACCTTGGTTAGGAGGAAACGTTTGCATCATGCCTGAAGTAAATTAGAACGAGATGAATACAGTCCACTCAGGAATGGGTTAAGAATCCTCAGTTTAGTGACGTGGTCACGTTTTCATTATTTCGATACTTGTACGTCATGTTAAACCATTGCTATTATTTGAATTTGAGCATCACTCAAACCCTCAGAAGTATTAATATCCCAAACCCACGTAGACTGATATAACCAGGAACACTGTACTGTTGGTTTATCCCTGTTAGGAATTATCTATCCCTATCTGCTGTCATGTCGAAGCCTTATTCACTAACCTACGGATGGTATATAATATTTAACCAACTAGTGATACAGTTAATCTCATATATATGTATGCAAAATGTTTCCCGATGGACATTAATAATCATAAGGATTTGAGTAATAGTTATAAAGTCTAAATTTCCAATGATTGTGATATTCCTGACTGTTCGTCCTCCACGTGGTGCATCCTGGACTAGGTGCCTATAGATATCTAGACTAATAACAGCAGAGAACGAGTGAATAGCGGTATAACTGGTAGGTACAAGCATACATCCAGGCTATTTAAAAGGTATCTAAAGGTACATGTATACCATATGTAGCCCTTGAGGTAGGGAATATAACCCTGATAAAAAATAAAGCGATCTCGTCACTCTTTGCGAACAGTTAATTCTTCTATGTTTGCTTGGCGTGTCAAGACATCGAAATTGATCGTTTGCTATGGAAACAACGAAGAAGTAACTCGACGCGTCTAAACAAACCTACCGGGAAGTTGATGAGCCGCAGCATAGAGCTGGTGCAATTGCTGTTGGGCCGATGCAAGAGCTTGTTGCTGTTGAGCACCCGGAGAATTGGTAATGGCGGGACTGATGGGAGGAGAACCCGTTGATGCAGCCGAATACAACAAGTGTCTATTCGGGTTTGGAAGTTGCTGTTGCTGCTGAGATTGTTGTTGCTGCTGCTGCTGCTGACGTTGCTAAAATAAATTATTGGAAAACCGTTCAATTCAATCACATGAATACAATTGGGCAATGTACAAAAATATTGGAAATTTATCTATTGGATGCATCTTTCGGCAGTAGACATTCAAGCCCGCATTTAGTGGGTCGAATGCCCATGCCCACCCGGGACCAAGTCGAGCAATGTACTACTAGATAATGACTGACAGCATTTGAGTAATTTTCACGTGGCGCATCGTAAACAAGTACTTTGACAAACATGGCAGTATAACTGGTCTTGCACTTCGGAAAGATAACTGTGACAAAAAATCAGGTGACCTCGACACAAAAAACTTCGTCATTCTGTTACTTATCAAACCGTCCAAAGTCGGTCGAATGGCTGTTGAATTAACAAATGCAATTGGAACGTTTTCACAGTTCCGATGATAACACCAAGCATCAAGAGCTCAACCGTATCAGATAAATTGGAGGCAAAAAAAAACCCGCTGGTATTCTACACACAAATTACAAATAGTGTCTGGGTGGTCCAGAACAGGCCGGCTTCGTCAAAATGTCCACTGTCTAAAGATACGTTTTCTGTAAAAAAAATTAAAAGTGGTAAAAATAAAAAACGGTTTTCTACACTAAGTTGCTCCTACTCAGGTGATGATCAGTAAACCAAATCCTTCTTCCTGAAATTAATTAACAACTGTGCCACAACACAATTATGTCACATTCTTAAATAATAATGATCTAGTATAGAAATGAAAATGTGCAAACTAATGTAGAACAATCATTTATGTTTGTGTGATGTAGTCATCTAATGATCCTGAGGATTTGAATAATGCAATTTCCGATAATTGTGATATTCCTGGCTGTTCGTCCTCAACGTGGTGCATCCTGGACTGGATACTGAAAGGCATCTAGACTAATAATAGCAAGGACAGAGTGTACAGCGATATAACTGGGTTACCGCTTCGGCGGGTGAATGTAAGCAGGATACTTAATAGGTATCTTAAGTTAACATACACAATATGTGATCACGTCACCAGCCAACGTAGAAGAATAACGAAGTTGCTTGGTATTTTTGTAACGGCGCTAATGTTCACAAAGATTGAGGAGGTCGCCTGATATTTGGACAGGATAATACTCCTTAACCGAACGGCTACATATGTATCCTGGATGATTGCTTAAATCCACCAGCTATATCTAGTACAGGATGCACTACGTAAAAGAGGAATAGTTAGGAATATGACCATGATTCGCACCAAATAATATCTACCCAGAATACTCAACCAATTGAATATCTTGATCAGTCAATCCTGTATACGAACATGACTTAAAATATTGCAATGTTTTCTAAAATGATTGAGTACTCTAAACTGAACGATACAAACATACTGGGGATCGCTTTAGTAATACCATATAGAGCCCCATTTAACTGTTTGTCAATAGACAGAATTATTCCGCTTGCAGTAGCTTCACAATACCTTGAGAAAATTATACGGAAGTCACCAACCCAACTCACATCGGATAGTTTGAATTAAGGGGTCAGTTCCAAAACAGAAACCCCCCACAAAATAACAAAATGAGTAATTTCAAAACTGAAACTGTTGTCCACCTCTATTTTGCCAAAAAATACTTGATGGTCTACATGATGCACGCATAACGACACACACACACACACACGCATATCTCCAAGACCAAGTGGCCTGGTCATCTGTCTGTCGCTTAAACTACGTTCCTATTCAATATGTCATAAACACACACACACACACACTATAACCTTCACTATTTTGTTCTTCAACATACTAACACACATACGCCACCACCAAACGATATATTGTTTTCTTCTATCCCTCCTCTTTGTGTATGCATAAATAGCTACATTTAATTATTTTTAAAAACAGCCAAACCTAATCAATGACTAATAGTGTGTGTCTGTCCACATGCGTCAAATGAAAACAAAGCGCAGTAATGATTATTTGGGTCAAGAGGCTGTTATATAGACATGCATAGTACGTCCACCCACGCATTTGTATAAAGCAAAAGCCAGATATATAGACGATGAAAGTGGATAGACAGGTCATATTGGACTAGTTCACTGTATAAGTGCAATACATACTTTGAAAAAGGACATACCGATGCACATACGTGTACCATGGACAGCACTAGAGCACATTGAATGTTTTTTTCAGGATTCAGATGCGAATGTTGATGATGGGAAGATGATAATGATGACCAAGTTAATTGTATGAATTTGTTTTTCATAGGGTGTTTCCGGCTTCAGAGGATGTGGCGTGTTTAACTCTACCTCACTGATCAGATTAGACCATACTTAATGGTTATATAAGGTGCTCATAATAATACATTCAAGCAACCTTGTAAAGTGCAATTACAAAAAAAATTCATTGAACGCAGTGTAGCGACAGAGAACGGATAAACTAATTATCATTATTAACAAAATTATTTATCAGTGCTGAAAGCTACTTCTACAGAAGTATCTAAGCCAATAATAATAATTATTATTATTATTTGAATGCTTCACGAGAAACATCTTTGAGCAGTGGACATTGAAACGAAGCCGAACGGTGGTGGGGATCGAACCCATGTCCACGGAAGTATAAAATTTGTAGCAGAATGACAATCAAGTCACGCCTTTTGATTATTCGCATTGAGAAAAATATCCCATCTGGATGAACAGGCTTGCGCTCGAGGTCGGCTAATTTCTTTAGACAGGCGACCGCATTTGTATAGGTATATTCGCAGATACATAGATGTCTACTTACACATTCATTAGCCTTAATTCAAGAGAAATCCATTCAAGTGCGTTTCTAACCGCCTTTGCGTTTCCATTTGGACAAGCCAGTGAGATTGCATCACGATTTTTTTTACAAAGAACGTGTCCAAACCAGCGCAAAAGTAGTAAGTGATAAAGACACATTGCCTATACCGAACTTGGAAACAATAAAGAGATGGCTCTACCAATGACTTTCGTTCTTGCTGAGTAAAATTTAGTAATGGAAGATCAGAATAAAGCTTGCAACCAAAATATCTATAACTGTATAATAGAAAACGTTTAATTTCACAGTAGCTGGTCTTACGTCCAATTGTGAAAGGCGGATCCAATTATAGTAAAAATAGCGCTATTCGATAAAATTATGGCAAGAAAATAAGTGAAATCCGAACAAAACTATACACACACACACAAAGAACAATGTTGATGCTTAATGTTATTCAAATAATAAAAGTAAAATTAAGTTTCATCATCATCATCGGGGATAAACATATCCCACCGGTTATTATTATCTAGGGTAGGTGGCTTTTTTGCCACCAACTTTTGTTGTTGTTCAAATACCAAAAAGTCTGCAAAAAACATCGACTTTTGCAATGTGCACTTAATGAACGGCACTTGAGGTGTGCTGACATTAAATGTTAATTACATCCCGAGTTAAACTCCTCCGTGGGCTTATGCTTTTAACTTCGCCTAGTTTGAATCAGAAATAATTCAATCTAGCCAGTCCTAAGTCTGGATAAAGGAGGAGGGTTTGAGCGCAAGGTTAGCAACCTGGCGACCTGTAAAAAATTTATAATGCTAAGGAAACAATAAGAGGACGCCATTCCGGCAAACAATGGTAAAGAAGTGATCGCACGTATCTGGATGATAAAGTTACACAAATGACAGGGTTGAGTGAAAAACGGAAGGAAGCTTAATCTCCAATGCCAAAGAGATTTTGTTGTTGTTTTGCTGTAATTGTTTGTCTTATTGCCTTGTGCTTATTTTTAAAGCAAAAGGGTTTTGTATTATATATATATATATATAATCTCTGTTGGTTGCATAGAGTAAACAAACGGACGCCCAATTAAGTAATTCATTTGGACGAGGGGCCTTAGCATAAATAAAAGGACTGACTTCATGTTGGCCGGTTAAAATTAAGTTTCACCTACAATCTCTACTTACCATAATTTACAAACACTCAATTAAAACGCTGGGTGACTAAGACATTAGGCTTGTAGGTAGGTGAACACGCGTTCGAGTCTCATTGGCGACACCAAATCTAGGATGTCGCTAAATGTCAACAAAATATGAGGATTTGAGTCAATGCTTACAAAGTTTCAAATTCCAATAATAATGATGATATTCGTGACTGTTCTTCTTTAACGTGGACTAAGTGGCTCACGGACATTTGGGCCAGTAATAGCAAGGACCGAAAGTACATCGGTGTAACTGGCTTCCGTTTCAATGGGTCCATGCATAGATTAAGGGTGAATTAAGGTGTATGTATACCATATGAAGCCCTTGAGCTAAGGAAGATAACCCTGACAAAAAATCAGACGGTCTGGGCAATATTTGGAAACAGTGGCGACGTCACAAAATTGCCATTTACCAGTCGAAAAATTTCGTACAATGATAAACAAAAATGTGGTCAATTACACTAATTTAAATTATTATTATTATCACTTTTTAATATAACGTATCATAACATGCGTAAAACTGTTTCAAATTAATTTTACTGATGTTTTCAGCAATGCTTATAAAATCTCAATTTCCAATAATTGTAATAGCATTCCTAACTGTCATCTCCATGTGGCGCATCCATGCTGCCCAGATTAACAGGGACCGAAAGTAAGTAAACACCCGCGGTATTTAAAAGGTATCTTAAGATATACATGTACCCCATGGTAACTATGTCATTCTTTAAACTAAGCCTTGCAAATGCAGTAACTTGACCGAGTTGACAGGAACAAGCCAGTTTGAACAGGCAAAAATAATCAAACTTCAAACTGATCACCCAAGCCTTCATCGCTGTGTCAATCGACCATGAATTATCTGTTATTAGCTAATGACACTTATTCAACAAACGTCATCCAGTTTTATAGGCATCGGCAATTTGCTAGTCACTTACTTGTAACTGTTGCCTCTGCAATTGCTGCATTTGAGCCAAGGCCGCAGCATTTACTGCCTGATATTGAACTTGCTGATTTTGCAAAGCCTGGAAATGTGCAGCTTGAGCATACTGCTGTTGCTGTTGTCTCTGCTGCTGCTGCTGTTGTTGTTGTTGCTGCTGTTGATATTGGCCATTATAATGCATCATCAATTGCTGTTGCTGAAGAGCTGCCTGAGTGGCATTTTGATTGGCTGTAAAAGGAACCATATTGGGAAATTGTTCGTGAAGCTTTTGCTGAAATTGCGTGCCCCCAGCCAAAAATGACATTTGGTTGAGGCCGTTTGTGGCAAAATTCCGATTTTGGCTAAAGTCATTGGCCATGGCTGCACGCTGGCGCGATTGTGGAGGAGGTTTGCGATTTAATTTGGGCAAAGTGCGTTCTTCGGGCGGTTTGTCGGCATATTCGTTGGCTTCCGAAATAACAGCATCGATTACTTCATTTAGGTGACTAATGGTTAAATTATTACCGTGGAAATGGGGTTCTGGTTCGGACGAACCTACAAGTAAAAAGGATATCAATAAATGACTAAAATTCTATATTAATAAATAATGCAATCCCATCTTACACAAAAAATATAATTAATGACTTATTACTGCTAAACTACTACAAATACAAAAGTTGAAAATAATTTAATTTTCTCAAATTATTTATAAATTTAGCTGGACTTCAAGTACCATCTAATTGATAAAAAGGTACATACACTTACAAAAAATATATTTAGATAAACTTCGAACGTAAATCATACTTTTACCGGTTTAACAGTATGTTTTCAATCAAGTATATGTGTATCTACCATATTTGAGTGTAGAACGTTTATTAGTCGTAAATCGCTATCAGTAATCATGACTACTTGATTGTTATATACGCACGTGTTAATTTTTTAAAAATGTTAAAAATTGATAAAAACAATAGTATGTTGTACATTCAAAAATAAAAAATTTCAAACTACAACGCAAGTTCACAGTGCAAAAATGTAACAAAATTCATATAAACCAAAGAAAAGAGTAGTCACGTTTTTTTAAATTTCAAACAAACTAAACAGATGTCAAATTGATTTTTCAAAATAAATACATATATTCAAAATTCACAAATTACTAAACTTGTATCTTAGAAAATGGTAGTTACTGATTGGTTGAAAATTGTACTCCCTTCAAAACAATGTTTCATTTTTAATAAAACATGAAAACGGTATAAAGCACAAACCATGGGAAATGATTTATTACAATCTAACGTAACGAATATAAACAATCGCCTTTAACTATTTTTAAAATAGAAACTACTAAATACATATACCAAATCACTTAACTAATAAAGTAGAAAAGACAATTAGTTTTAATACCTACATTTTATAAAACAATTGCGATGCTTGAATATGTTAACCAGTACATCTTATAGACTATAATGATTTGATTTTAAAATCATAATTGGGGGGGGGGCGTTTAAAAAGGGGTCATTAAAAAGCTTTAATTTAGGGTTTAATTAACATTTAAAGAAAGTATACTTCATGCGTTGTCTATTAAATGCACGCTTTAAAAGTCGACTTACAAGCTTTTTAGTATCCTGGACTAAAAAGGTAGAAAAACAACCAATAAGCAGTAACTATTAAAATAACACGTACGGCAAATGCTGATCCCTGATAATGATATAAAAATTATTAAGAGTAATAATTTAATCAAATATTAAACTTCTAATCTTACTCCAAGTAAATAATCATTACCATCACCCTTAATCTCCAATAAAAATGTTACAAAAATTCTCTATAATATTTCGCTTGTTAGTTCGTAATAAATCACATATAATAACGAAGCTGCTGCATATGCAATAGAAAAATATAACCAGAATATTTTAAATGTTACGAATAAAATTGTAAGCAAAATAAGAATAATAGTAAAAACTCAGTAAGCAATCCAATCAGAACAATTTTAAGCTTTCCTAACTAACTAAATTGTTCATTCTTTAATCGCTACCCAAAGCCAACCTTAGATAAACGTTTACATGAAAGATTTTTCTCCAAAAACGCTTTATGTGGAAACAATGCTTTGTGTACAAAAACGATTATCCACCATTCTCAAAACCCATTCCAAGCATCTAATTTTATTACTTTTTTAATCGAACTTGGGTTTTTCAATTTAACAACCTTGGACAGTACATCTTTATTGTTGATGTACATGTTCTATAACACTTTAGTGTTACGACCACAATTTCTAATCAATACAGCACTCAATAATGCATCAATAAGCTAAAAATTTGAAAGTGCAATAAATTTTATTAAAATTTATTTTAAAAATAAAGTACACAGCAAATTCGACAATGTCTTTTAGCGTGTAGATGTATAAAAATAAATCCTTATAAACAAAAGACACTACTTTCATAAGTTTATCTGCAAGAATACATCAAAATACTATTATAAAACAAATTATACAAAAATAGAACATTCACTTTAAAAAAATATAATATATTAATCAAATCTAAAAAATAACAGATTTAAATTAAATAATTATAATTGAAAAATACTAATCACACAAATAATAAGAGAAGTGCAATTGAACATTTAAAAAATTAATAGTCTAATTACTTAATGTAATAAAATGCCAATATACAAATTAGATTAATAAAAACAAAAATACACAAAAATATTATTTCCAAACAAATAAATATTGAATAACAATTCAAACTAACTTTGAAAGCTGTTCTCAACATGTTCAGGAGATGCTGTCATTTTAAACAGCAAACTTCAAGCACTTATTAAGTAGTTGAAATAGATCAAAAACTGTTAATATAATAATTTAAACAAACTAATAAAATTAAAAAATTATACTGCAAATAATTTAATTTTTTAAAGCACATTTAATGTAATAAAATTTTTTAAAAATTTAAATATATATATATAATTAAAGAAATATATAATACAAACAGGGAACTTAATTGTTTTTTTTAAGAAACAAATTTTACCGAGTATATAAAAAAATTTATAACGTTTTTTTAATAATAACAATAATAATAAACATGTATTTGTTTTCATTGAAACATGTATTATATACTATATTAACTTATTACTACAAGTTTTTAAAAAAACATTAAAGTTTAACTATTTATTAACTATATACAATAGGTAATTAAGATATATAAACGCATAAAGAGCACTAAGTGTAAATTAAACAAAAATTTAAAAAATACTGAACATTTTTATTAATAATGTAATGTTTAAAAAAAATATAGTTTAATTTTCTTTTTAAAAAGTAAAACAATTTAATGTAATTTTACTAAAGATCTTTTTCACTTCATTAATATGCTTTTATGTATATCAACTTATGATTTCGTTACACAGTTGTATTGCATTATATTTTAAAAATTTTTACGTGTTTAACGTTAAAAATTAAAAACAAATAAATTAAAAAATATTTTATTAATGGGTTTTCAAGGGATTATATTATAATTGTCAGATTCATTTGAATAATAAATTTACTTGGTTTCAGTTAACAGGATGCACTGCATAGCTATTTTATTCTTACTTAAAATTATTAGCAGAGTAAACCTTTCAACTTTAGCACACACATTAACTTAATGTCAAGTCAGCGCTTTAATCACTAATCAACGGGTGGTTGAACTTGATCTTGAAATTTATTATTTATTGTGAATCTCATCAATCCTAATTGTCCAGTAACCTCAAATGCTGCGACATTACTACCGGTTTAGCAAGTAAATAATCTATTTTATTATGATTTTACCATGTAGGTCCTAGAATACTACACGAGTTTAATAGCCTGTATAATACGGTTTTGTCGAATTTACATATTTACAGGTTACAGGTTGATACACGAGTTGAGTAGGAGTAAAACTCCTTTTAATCCTTGGTTCTGTTTCTCAATTTCATCAAAAGGGTAATAACAATAAAAAAATAAAATAAGTTGAATAACTGAAATTGGTAAAGGTAAAAAAGTGGGGTTACTTGAACATGGAAAACTTACGATTATCATAAGCTTTTTTCAAGGCTGGGAGTAAAGACGCAGATATTATGTTGGCAAGTGAGTTATTCTATGGAGTAATTGATCTATGGCAAAAATGATAATTTCTCAATTTGGAAAAAGCTCTAGGCTTAGAAAGTTTGAGGTTGCTTTTTAAGGGAGTTTTGAGCTAAAGTAAAGAAAGGCGTAAAGGAGCCAGGATTGAATAGTTAATAAGTCAGGATAATTTAACTGCAGAGACGCCTGTCGCTTAGGAGAAACAGTCTAGAAATTAAAGTCTTTAAAAGTAGGGTAGGTAGTTAAAACTATAAGACAGTTTGATAACCACCCTTTGTACTTGATCTAGTCTATATGTGTCAGATTTTTGGATTGGGACCGTGACTTGAGCACAATATTCAAGATGAGGTCTTAAGTACAACATATATAGTAGGCGTAGACATTTAGAAAAAATGTTCCCAAGGTTCCTTATAAAGAACTTAATGAACCTGTAGCATTTTTAAATAACTAAGAAATAATCTTCAGTAAATGTAATAGAAGAGTCAAAAATGACTCCTAGGCCCTTAATTGATTTGACTGATTCTATTGGCTGCGTATTGGGAGATAAGAAAAAGACAGTACCAGACGGTCCTCTAAAAGTTATGTGTTTACATTTGGCCTTGGTAGCTGATTTAATATCGACTAGTTGAAAAAACTAAAAATGTTAACCTGTAGTAGTTCAGGGTTAGTACTCCAAATTTTAACATCGTTGGCGTAAAGGAGGATGTTAGAGTAAAGAACTAAAGGTAAATCATTAATAAAGAGGATAAATAAATTTTATAAATTTTATTTTTTAAAAACACACATTAAAATTCTTAAGGATCAAATTATCGCATCCACATAACAAAGATTTTTGTTTTAACAAATGTAAAATTACACTGATGGTTGCTACAATGTATCCATAAAGGCCTAAGTTGGAATGTTAAGCAAAATAGGTAGTAAAAATAACGATAGTTTTGGTAAACACAAAAACGTGGGATAAGTGTACAAAAACCTGGAGACACCTAAAGGTTATTTAGTAACACTAGAGCCAGAAATAAAGCCTTAAAAAGCAAATGGAAAACGAAAAAACAGTATTTACAGAAAAGAATTAATTAAAAAAAGATAGAAAATATTTCTTTTTAAACACTGTTAAATGAAAAACTTTTTAAATCGTGACTACAAATGGGACATTCGATCAGAGTATAACAAAAGAAATATTTTAAAAAAAGAAGTAACTGAAAGAGCAAGAAAAATAAAAAATAAAAAAGTACCAAGAACATTTATTAAAATATAGAAATACTTGGAAAACCATGGTATTAAAAGACTAATTAAACAATTTTAAGGTTATTCAAAACCGACCGTTTTATAACCAATAAAAATAATATCATGATAGAAGGAAATTTTACTTTTAAGGTTTAAAAATTAACAAGATAAAGGCAGTATATATAGTTACGGAAAAAATTAATGTTGGTAAAATCAAAATGGAAAAACGAAATTCGTCAAAAGTAAAAAATTTTTAAATATATTGGATTATTGTTAGAAGAAAATAAAGTTTTGGATGTAAAAATAGCTCAAAAAACACAGATAAAATGGTATACTAGGAAAAAACTTACTAAAACATTGTGCGGTAAAATTATAGCAGCAAAGACGAAATGCAAGGTTTTGAAACCGCAGTGAAATTAGCTATAATTTATAAATTGGAAAATTAGAGTATTAAAAAACTCAAGAAAGTAAACAAAGCTTAGTAGAAATAAAGATATTTTAATGGTCGATGGAATTGTCCGAATTAAATAAAATAATAAGGGAATCTAAAAGTTATTAAAGCTCATACATTTTTTAAAATATTGAGGTAATACAGACATATTCTTAACAGGACTTGGGACCAGCTACTGTGGAATTGACCGCGTTTGCAAAAGTACGTCTGGTTACTCTTTTTTTTAAATTAAAAATATATAATAAACAATAAAACAAAAAAGCATAAATATACATTTTTAAATTTAAGTTTAACGGTTTAAATGTATTTGGCTAAATCGAACAAGGGCAGCATTCAGTTATTTCATATCATACGTTGATTAATTGCGTTTATTATAATAATTTTTTTTATAAATCTGTTTAGATAAGTAAATTTAAAATAAAATATAATTTTATATTTAAAAATACAACAAATTTTGTGCTTAAAACTCTGTTAAAAAATTAGATATAAATAGCAAAGTTTAAATATATTTAAATAATATTATTAAATAAAATTGTTAAAATATTGTTTTAAAATTTAAAATTTTATTAAATATTAAAAATTAAAATTTTTAATTTTGAAAAAAGTTTGTCAATAAATAAAAAAAGGTTTAAAATGTATATCAGCAAATGTATGTATCAAATATTATTGTTGTAAAATTTAACTCAGCCACAAAAAAGTGGATGTAACAAATACTTAAAAAATATATTTAATTAATATTTTTTAAATGACTTGGAATTAAATTTTAAGAACAAAAAACTGTCAATGTAATAATATTTAATATTGCAAATAAAAATGGTGAAAGACGTAACTTTTTAAAATTTTCAATTGTAGTATTTTTGTATGTTCAGCGATTATAAAAATTACATCAAAAAAGTGATTATTTAACTAAAATATTTTTAGCTATCATATAACTTAGAAAAATGGTTACTGTAATTGTAAAATATAATATAACAATTAAAATACAGGTATATTTTTATAGATATATATTGTAACTAATAAAAAATTAACCTAAAATATTAACTACCTTATACTGTAAGATTGAGTAAAATTATTAACATCAAATATAGTAATAATAATAATAATAATAATAATAATAATAATAATAATAATAATAATAATAATAATAATAATAATAATAATAAAATAATAATAATATATTAACAATGTACGGAACTATAAATAACACATTGAAATTTTGCAATCAAACGTTTTTTATTTGTTTTCCATAATAATAATTATTAGCTATTATGCAATACAATTTTGTGATCTATATTCTCACTGCCTAGTATAATGGAACAATTACTTTTCTATAAATGCAGTTAGTTATCTTATAGAAAAGTTGATTAGATAGATAGATATACAATGTAGAGAGAGAGAGAGAGAGATAAAGATAAAAAAATCAATAAAAATTATAATCAAGGTTATAACAAGTTGAACAAAAATAACGTGACTTGATATATTTGAAACATATTGTAAGAATGTTCAATAATTTTTTATGTATTTGTATTTTTTAAATGTCGTCAAAAGGGTTACTTCCTAATGAAAAAGGGTTTAATATAAACCGGATTTTTAAGTTTAGATATATATCTCAAAAATGAATTGTTTTTGAAAGTTAATACAATAACTTGATAAAATTGAATAGTCTAGTGATACAGATCGGGATTCAAACCTGGGTAGGCATAGGTTCGAGTGCGTCTGCCAGAACTAAATTCAGGTCCTCATTTGGCTTTGCCAAAGTGTTCAATTGGGAAAAAAAAATTTGTGAAGTATTCAAGCAATAATGATAGATAAATGAATAAAGGAATACCAATTATTGAAATAAAGTAAATGAACGTGTAAAATATGTAGCAATGAATTACAACAATTATTTATTAAACCCTCAGTAGCAAAAAGGATTTTGAAATAGACAATTGAAGAAATGTTGATAAATTACAGAAAACTTGACCGAAAACTGTTTTTTTTACTGTTTATTATTTTGAATGTTTTACAAGAAACGCGCATCTTTCAGCAGTGGGAACATTTTAGCGAAACCGAACGTGCGTTCACATTTTCGTGGACTGGTGGTGGGATTCAAACTCCCATGCCCACTGAGGTCCAAATTTACTATTTACTATTTTATTATTTCAAGTCATTTGTCTCTGAAAAGTAAGTAGCAACACAAGACTGTTCCACTTTTGACTTTAAAAATCGTGCATATCAAAGATTGAAATTTTATTCAAATTTTTATCGTAATTATGCTGCTTTTACTTCTTTGCAGAGGGTTGCGCTCAGTCTCTCCTCCTTTCCCAACCGTACTTGCTACTGGCTACGGTAGAGTTAAGAACCATTTGGAAAGACTGAATTGCGGTTTGAATGCCACTTGGAATCAAATGAAATCTTGGGCAAATTGTGTACCATTCCATGCTATTTAAAGTCAAGAAACGTTTGTAATAGAAAATATACATACACTGACCAGAAAAGGCTTACAAAGGAAATTGTTCAATTTGAAAACACAATACAAAAATTGCAAGAATGGTCAATGGTTTGATAAAACAATATCAATTAGAACAATAGAGTCAATAAACATATTAAAATAAATTTTACAAAATAATCAATTAAAATAGTTCATTAAATAATTAGTGTTAGACTACTCTACAACTATTACTTTTTCTTCTTTTACTACTACTACTACTACTACTACACTACTACTACTACTACTACTACTACTACTACTACTACTACTACTAATACTACTACTACTACTACTACTACTACTACTACTACTACTACTACTACTACTACTACTACTACTACTACTACTACTACTACTACTACTACTACTAATACTACTACATTACTACTACTACTACTACTACTACTACTACTACTACTACTACTACTACTACTACTACTACTACTACTACTACTACTACTACTACTACTACTACTACTACTACTACTACTACTACTACTACTACTACTACTACTACTACTACTACTACTTTGAGCATAGATCAAATGTCTCTATTCTAGTAAAACCTAGTTTATGATGCTACCTTGGCGTACTACTGTTAACCGATGGAGTGTTACAATGGCTGAAGTAACAATCTTTACTTTCCATTGAATAGTAATTTAAAATTTATTACCGTTATATAATACGCACCCATATTTAATTTATGACAATCACGTTTGAGCAATGAAACTGTCGTTCTCTGTTTTCGTTAATTGAAAAACAAAAACATAAATAGCTGAAGTTTGACTTGCAACAAACATTTTATGTCCGCGCTATACGATGAATTAGTAATAGGATTACTTTTCTAAACCCTTTATTTTATATACACCAGATAGGTCGTGGGTTCAAGTTCACCTGTGAGGTGAGTGTGTGTAATTTGTGTATAGCAACAGCTGATAAATTCTGTAAATGGAAAGATGTAACAATGTAAGAAAGTGTTCCGATAACTGAAACTATGGATTTATTATCTATGAACTGACAACTAATAAAAACCTTTTCTGAAACCCATTAATAAATGGGAAATGTTAAACACGTAGAAATGTTTATAACAGTTTTGATAATAACTAATCTTCTATCTGCATCAAATAAACTGTAGCCAACGATCAAAAATATTTCTGTAGTCTATTGATCAGTCGTTTCTACCAAGTGGATACTGTGATGCAAAATAGAAGTTTATCAGTCCGATAAATACCTGAATCTGAATCACCTCAATACAACATAATACATTATTTTTTATTTACAGTCATTATTATTTTACGATATTATTATTATTATTATTATTTATTATTATTGAACCCTTTACTTTAAAAATATATATGGCATTAAATACAAATTTGCAAAACAACAATAACAACAAAACAACAACAACAAAGTCTCGTAATTCAAAAAGAACATGCAACAACAAAATGTTTCCATGTATTTGAACATTCTGCCAAACGTTTTGCTTGATCCCATGAAACATTCATTTCCCGAATAGTTCTTAGCCAAGTTTTCTGTGGTCTGCCAACCCTTCTTTTACCATTTACAATTGTTTATTCCAAAACCGTTCTTGCTGGTCATTCGGGCGGTAAACGTAAAAGTTGACCAAGTAATTTTCTTCTTCTAATTGTAATGATGTCATGTAGTGAACGAGAGTCAGTTCTTTTCATGATCTCATCAGTTGAAATGATTGCGTCAAGTTATCTTTAAAATACTTCTAAAACACCGGCGATGGAAAAACATTCATTACAATAACTTAAGTGTAGCTTGAGGGGATGTACTTATATATTAATGAGTTGACATTAATTTTAATATGACTTATCAATCGATATTTTGTCATTGCAGTGGAGTTTGATAATACTAATTTATTAATGGGTTTTTTAAGGGATTATTTGTTTTGTATTTTCGACATTAGAATTGTCAGATTCACTTGAATATATCAATTCTAAAAAAACAACTAATCTCCTAAAAATTCATTGATAAATACAACCGAACGGTACTATATGGGCAGTGCAAGGACCTATGTGGTAAAGTCCTAGTGAAAGGGTTCTCTCACCTGCTAAACCGGTAGTAACGTAACAGCATTTGAGGACACTGGGCAATTAGAATTGATCAGATTCAGCATAAATAATAAATTTGCAGGTCCAAGGTCATCTACCCGTAGCTCAGTGATTTAAGGCGATGGCCTGACATCAGATAGGGCGTGGGTATGTGCTGCTGATGGTTCCAAATGTAAGGATGTGAAACAGCTGTACAGTGCTCCTGGTTGACTTACAAACCTAGTGAATTTATTATTTAAGTGAATCTGACAATGATGTAAAATATGACAACACGTCTCAGTGATATCAATTCTCGTATTGGCTTACTGATTAACTGTACAAAAACCAAAGTGTTGTGTATAATGTCAAACGATTATTTGCCCATCAAAATGAATGAACAAAATATTGATATTGTTGATTCCTTTACATATCTGGGAAGCATCATTGGTAAAAACGGAAAAACCGAAATTGATGTTAAAACCAGACTTGATAAGGCAATGTCAGTCTTCCATAAACTAAATCAATATGGTCATAAGAATCGGGCATTTGTCTGAAAAGAAAAACTTGCTTGTTTGCATCAATATCATTCCTACGGCTATGTATGGGAGTGAAACGTGGAAGCGAACAGACAAGATTGATAAGATGGTGAATGTTTTGCATCGCGCGATTACATTTCAAATAATGAGATCAACTGAGAAGAACTGACTCTCGTCCACTACATGACATTATTACAATTAGACAAAGAAAATTACTTGGTTAAATTTTACTTTTACCGCCGTGAAAGACCAACAAGAACAGTTTGGGAATGGACAATTGAAAATGGTGAAAAAAAAGGTTGGAGTGGATCACAGAAAAGTTGGCTAAGAACTATTCGGAAAAAATATAATTGAAATGAATGTTTTATGAGATCAAACAAAACGATTGGCAAAATGTCCAAATACATGGAAAATTTTTTGTTATCTTATGTTTTTTTGAACTATGGGACATTATTGTTGCTGTTTTTGTTGTAATTGTTATCTTATTGGCCCATGCTTATTTCTAAAGCAAAAGGGTTTTGTAATAATAATAATAAATAGTAAGCATAACGATTTATGGCTTATTGTGTTAACTATTGATTTACTAATCAATACATTTGTCATAAGTAACCTTTATAAGCTAGAATTACAAGACTTTATTGTTGTTTTTGCTATCTTATTGCCTTATGCTTATTTTTAATGAAAAAGAGCTGTAATAATAATAATAATAATAATAATAATAATAATAATAATAATAATAATAAATAATATTAATAATAAAATAATAATAGTAGTAATGATAATAATAATAAATACTAGCTAATTTGAAAACACACACACACACAACTAAGATTAGAAGAAATTTCAATTTTAAATTTGATTCGATATCTGTTTAATGTGTATTTAAAATGTACCAATTAAGGAAAGTGTTAGTTCTATTTAGAATTATTAATTGGTTGACATATTGATATTACTAATACACATTACTACTACTACTACTACTACTACTACTAATACTATCATTACTATTACTACTACTACTACTACTAATAATAATAATAATAATAATAATAATAATAATAGTAATAATAATAATAATAATAATAATAATAATAATAATAATAGTAATAATAATAATAATAATAATAATAATAATAATAATAATAGTTATAGGAATGGGAATATTGAATTTTATATTACTATAATTGACATGGTAACCGTTCTCGTTTTTAAATTGAAAGTGATCTGCTCTGATTGGCTACATTTAACATTATTTGTTTATTTGTCTATTTATTTCTCCCCCCGCTCCCAGAAAAACCTATCTCATTTATTTATTGTTATCCACTTATCTACAAATTCATTCATTTAATTTGTTTGTAAGGTAGTTAAATGCATTTTTACTTAGGCCATTGGTTGTACGATTAACGTCTGACCGGATATATGTACATTCATATATATATATATATACGTATAGTTATGTATATATATTAAATGTAGCGTGTTTATTAGTATTCTAAACTAACATGTTTCCAGTGATCTCAATTGATTTTATACCAATAATAAAGAACAATTGTCTAAATCCATAAACATAACCATATAAACACGTCGGGACCCAGTGTTCCCTGGATAAATATGCTTAGCCCATATGTATTATAACAGAATGAACGTGTTGTTTTTTTCCATAATTTTCTCGACACAATGGTATGAATGTGTTTGAATGGCAGATTAAATATAATAATAATAATTGTTGCTGTTGTTGTTGTTGTTGTTGCTGCTGCTGCTGTTACAAATACAAGTTTGAACTAAATGTACAAATTGAACAATTCGTTGACCCGACAGCACAGTGATCGTACCACTGACTCCAAGACGAAATGTGGACAAAAAAGTAAGCATGCGGTCAATGCATTTTATTCATTTTTGCTACTATAAAACATCTTTCGGCAGTGGGACAAAGTGTTGACAAAGCCGAACGTAGGCTGACATTTAGTGGGCAGGTGGTGAGACTCGCACCCAGGTCCAAGTCTAGCACTGTACTGCTAGGTCACTCCAGAATTTGTACTATATTATGTAACCATTGCACAAACACAAAATCAATTGATTATATTAATACATACAGTTGTAGTGTAAGGAGAGGACAATTTTTAGACTTGATGTTAAATTAGTGACAATTGAAATGAAATGAAGTAAAGGTAGAAACAAAACTATTGATTGTAATTGAGAATTGGAGCTCAAGGTTAGCAGCGTGGTCTTCGGCAAAAAAGAGGACTCCAACCATTTCGTCGAAGTAAGGTGAATCAATAATTCTGATGACAGGATTGAGAGAAAGTCGAAAAGAAAGGGTTAATTTTGATATGTTCTTTATATTGTTGTTACTATTTTTAAATGCCAGTAAGTGGAAATTTTAGTAAAGCCAAAAGGGGGCTCGCATTTGATGTCGGAATTAAACTCAGGCTTGCCCAAATTGGAGTCGATTGCTGTACTGCTAGACTGCTCCAAAAAATTTTTATAATAATATCAAAATTATTTTAAAATATTTGCGTAAAAGTTGCTTTTCACATATTGGGCTGTATAATGAATTTGGATGTTTGACCCGTAAACACATTTTTCATACAGACGTAGATAAGGGCCTTCGTTTAGTGCTGGGTTGGTAATATTTAAATTAGATTGTATAAAGTGAAATGCTAATTAAAGGTAGTAAAATTTTAATTATTCAAATTGAAATAATTTTTTTAAACTATAAATTATTTTGATTCATTTAGTAAAAATGTAATGCATTTTCGGATAAAAATGTATTGAAAAGCGTAATCTACTAAATGTATTTGCATTGTTTGTTCAATTGGGTCCACACAACATATCATGAATGCTCTTTTAAATACAGCATAGATTGTGTCAAACATGGCACTCAACTGGAGGGTCTTTACCGTGGAATGCTAATGATCCTCAGATTTAATTGCCTATAGTCTCAATTTCCAGTGACAGTGATATTACTTGCTGTTAACCCCAAGTGGTGCATCCAGGACTAGATACATCTAAGCACCCAGACTAACATAGTAGGAACCAAGTGTATTGCTGCCGCTAATGGGTAAAAGTATATACTCAGGGCACTTAAAAGATAGCTTAAGGTATACATACACCATGCCCGCATTTAGTGCCCGTAATGCGGATCGAACCCATTCCCACCCAGATTCGAGTTGAGAACTGTATTACTAGATCACATTGAAATAAATAAATGAATTATTTTAAAAAATCCACCAGTATTATACTTACCGTCTTTACCTTTAAAGCTTTGCTACAAATGAATGAATAATGTAGCAAAAACGAATGAATTGTAGGATACTATTTTTACCAAGACATTTAATATTTATTGATGGCTTTACGAGAATGAATTATTAGAATTGTCAAATTCACCTGAATAATAAATCCACTTAGTTTTGAGTCAACCATTAGGAGTACTGTAGAGCTGTTTCACATCCGTGTTCGAATGCATCAGCAGTGAGTACTTTTTAAAGTTTTACACAAACGAACTTTTAATATTGTCTAGTTCCGGTTGTGTTTGGGTTTGAGCTTAAGCGTTGCCTATTTGCAGATTACACAATCAACAGTCAATAATAAATTGTTTATGCTAACATACTATTGATTATTTGTACAAGAAAATAGTTTTAAATGAAGGCGAGGCTTCTATATGTCAATCATTAAACGTTTCCATTTGATATTTGTACAAAAGTAACCAGTTTTTTTATTGAATGTTACGGGAAACATGCTTTTTAGCAAATGGACGTTTTATCAAATCTAAACGGGGGCACACATTTGTGCCTATGCTAATCATTTTGAGAATTTGAATAATGCTTACAAAGTTCTAATTTCCAATAATGGTGATATTGCTGACTGTTCCTCCTTTACGTGTACCCTGGACTGGGTACCAACAGGCATTTAGACTAATAAGCGCAAGAACCGAGTGCACAGCGGTTTAATTGGGTTTCCGCTTTAGCCAGTGCATGCATGCATACACTTAGGATACTTAAAAGGTAGCTTAAGGTATACGTATACAACATGTAGCCTTTGAGTTAAGAGAGATAATCTTGATAAAAAAATAGATGACTTGGTTAATTTTCGCGAATAGTGGCCACGTCACAAGAATGCCGTCTATCAGGTAAGAAACTTTGATATTCTCATACGATCGTCTAATCTGCCATACAGATATAATTTTACTACTTTGAATGTTTTATGGGAAACATCTTTCAGCAAATCCGAACATGTGCCCACATTTAGTACCAGTGGTAAGGATCAAACCCATGTTCAACCTGGTTTGAGTTAAAATCAATTGTTTTAAATGCTGTATAAATATGGAAAATAATAAAGAGGCGATTACGTCACCAACCAAAATGAATTTAGTACCAAAGGTGATACTTGAACCTATGACCACCTGGGTTAAAATTGAGTACTTTACGACTAGACATTCTGGCATTCACAATTGCAATATGGTGACGCAACGGTAAAAGTGCACAACTTCTATTTCAAATGTACAGAAGATTCGATTATTAGTAAAGAAACTAAATGCAGTTATTTAATACGACCATTTGCTAATAATTATCTACAAGAAAACTTATATATATTATATATATATATATATATATATATATATATATATATATGCTAAAGCTTTGAAATATAATATTATTATTATTAAAATTATTAAAATTATTAAAATAATAATTATTATTATTATAATTATTATTATAATTATAATTATTATTGTCATTATTAATATTATTATTATTATTATTATTAATATTATTACTATTACTATTATTATTGATATTATTATTATTACTATTATTATTATTATTATTATTATCAATATTATTACTATTTTTATTTTTATTATTACTATTATTATTACATACATGCAGGTATAGAAATAATGAAGTGGTAACTACGCTTCACCAAGCCCAATGAATGAAAATAGATTGTTACTACTACAAATGTTGTACAGTAATTACCATTAAGCAAGTAAACATTTTATGGAAGGCGACCGAGGGCTTGTATATAATGCCGGGGATGGGAATTAAACATATGCCTACCCAGATTTAGGTCAAACTCTGTACCCCTAAATCAAACCGGCAATAAACCCATTTAATTAGTAATCATTATAGTAGTACGTAGTAGAATGTATTTTGAGAACAACTGTAAACCTTCGCCATACTTTCTAAATGATTAATTTTGACTTGTTAGCATTAGAAACAAAATTTAAATTAGGCAATTATGATTTACTAACATACATGAAGCAAGTAAGTCTAACGGCACAGTGCTCGATTTGGGCCTGGTTGGGTATGGGAGTTCGAATCCCACCACCACCAGCACTAAATGCGGGCCCACGTTCAGCTTTGCTAAAATATTCACTGCTGAAAGATGCATTTTCCGTCAAAACGTTTAAAGCCATAAAAATAATAAATTGATTAATAAAAAAATGTTTCAAGAAATGACAGTAGCTAAAGTTACTAAAACCTTGTCGTTCTAAACGATATGGAAAAACACAATTGTTCCACATAATTGTACCGACATTAAAAATTCTGCATATTGAAGATTGAGTATTTGATTAACTCTTTCTCAACGGTGTCATCGCAAGTATACTTTGTCCTAGTTTTATCAAAGAATCGTCTCGTTGTACGGCGCTCGACTCAACCGTGTCTGAGCAGCATGGGTTTGCTCCCAGCACCAAATGCGCACTCTCGATTGGCATTACCAAAACACTTTTACAAATTGTTTTAACTAGATCACAATGTTAACTTTGTTTTTTCTAATTGTCGTCATTTTCGGCTACAATACATCGATGTTGTTACCGCTATTGCCGTGAACATGGACAAGAAAATAAAGTGTAGAAGATAGATTTTTTCACGACAACATTCACCAATAGATTGTACTAATTCGCTCGTCATTCCAAACTTACTTTGAGCATGCGGACTTCGCGAATGGCAATTTTCTAATAGCTGGATCGTCTTCAGAAGCTGTAAATTGTTTAATGGCAACGAGTGTCCCGATTTGACATCGCGGCACTTGTAGACGATGCCGTAAGCCTTCGTCAATTTTCGAAATTCTTTCGTATTTTCTGTATAACAACTCGTCATGTTTTCTAATGGGAGTTGATATAAAAAAATCCAATTGATAATTATTAGTAGTAGTAGTAGTAGTAGTAGTAGTAGTAGTAGTAGTAGTAGTAGTAGTAGTAGTAGTAGTAGTAGTATAAAAGATCAACTAATACAGTTTGTGTCAATTTTCAATACACAGCTTTAACAATGCTAAAATTGAACTTGATTTCTTTCACCAATTTCATATCCTGTATTTTTTGAGCGAATGAGATTTAAACCGAAGGTCAGTAAAGGTCATTGGAGCATAACACAAGTACATGGATCGATAAAATTTTGTTAATAAGTTAACAAACAGGCTACCTTCATTGGTCCATAGGTTTAAACAAGGTCATACTAGCAATTTGCATTGTACCAGTCAAATGGTGTTTAAAATAAAACTCAAAATTAATATTCTACTGTATCTAAAGAAAAAAGGTTTAGAACAATGCAATGTAGTGTAGGAGAAAATTAACAGCAAAGCACTATTTATACAAGTGTACTACTATTACAAAAATTACTGCAAAAAAATTGATTATTCGACTAAAACATCTCTAGCAACCACAAAACGTACACTTCAATTATAAAATATACAATACTATATAATAATTTTTAAACAAAACTATATATATATATATATATATTGTAAGTAATAAAAAATTGTAGTGCAAAATCGAAAATGGAGTAAAATGATTAACATCGAATATTAATGTAAAAATCGGATTCCATGCAATTTTTCAGTTACCAAATCATTGGGTGAATCATAAAGAACAATATGTTCAATAATCTATATAATTGCCCTTCTTAATTTAGATTTGACACTCGTATAATTTTTTGCAAAAATTGTTGCAATGGCTGTAAATCCAACTCGTGTACAAAAGGAACTTCATTTAGAAAGGATTAGAAATGAACCGATCTAGCCAGTGCAGGATCTAGACGGAAGGAATTTGACTGTAGAAAAACTCATGCCAAAAGCTATGTAATGGTCATAATGCTTTGTAAATTGGATTCGATACAGAACCAAATAGAGAAAATTGATTAGAAAGAGCGGCCCCTTGTAGAAAAGGGTTGCTCAACATACATATACACAAATAGCATTTAGTCGGAGTGAATAGAAATGAATGCATATAGACCACATTTTATTTTTAAGCACATGGGTTCAATTTTAAAGTTGAGGTTACCAGATTTAGAAATTGTTTGATGATTTAAACATTTTAACTGCGTCTAGAAGGGATCGGAAATGCATTAATCTAACCAGTTCCACGTCTAGAAAAGGAAGGAGAATTTTCAGAATGAAAGGCATTCAACAGTAAATAAAACTTACTCCAAAACATTTAATAACCATTTTCTTTCAAATTGGTTTAATACAGAATCAAATGGAAAAATCTGACTAGAAAGAGGGTGGTCTAACGGTACAGTGCTCGATTTGGGCCTGGTTGGGTATGGGAGTTCGAATCCCACCACCACCAGCACTAAATGCGGGCCCACGTTCGGCTTTGCTAAAATATTCACTGCTGAAAGATGCATTTTCCGTCAAAACGTTTAAAGCCATAAAAATAATAAATTGATTAATAAAAAAAGAATGTTTCAAGAAATGACAGTAGCTAAAGTTACTAAAACCTTGTCGTTCTAAACGATATGGAAAAACACAATTGTTCCACATAATTGTACCGACATTAAAAATTCTGCATATTGAAGATTGAGTATTTGATTAACTCTTTCTCAACGGTGTCATCGCAAGTATACTTTGTCCTAGTTTTATCAAAGAATCGTCTCGTTGTACGGCGCTCGACTCAACCGTGTCTGAGCAGCATGGGTTTGCTCCCAGCACCAAATGCGCACTTTCGATTGGCATTGCAAAACACTTTTACAAATTGTGTTAACTAGATCACAATGTTAACTTTGTTTTCTAATTGTCGTCATTTTCGGCTACATTACATTGATGTTGTTACCGCTATTGCCGTGAACATGGACAAGAAAATAAAGTGTAGAAGATAGATTTTTTCACGACAACATTCATCAATAGATTGTACTAATTCGCTCGTCATTCCAAACTTACTTTGAGCATGCGGACTTCGCGGATGGCAATTTTCCTAATAGCTGGATCGTCTTCAGAAGCTGTAAATTGTTTAATGGCAACGAGGTGTCCCGATTTGACATCGCGGCACTTGTAGACGATGCCGTAAGCGCCTTCGCCAATTTTCGAAATTCTTTCGTATTTTCTGTATAACAACTCGTCATGTTTTCTAATGGGAGTTGATATAAAAAATCCAATTGATAATTATTAGTGTTCTATTCATGATTTTTTGTAAAAGGTAGAGAGTATTGGTATTGCAAAGAAATGCTTATTGCAACTGCTAGAGTGGGAGAGGTAGACAAAGCGCTAGACACAAAAATCACTGGGCATGGGTTCGAGTCCCAATCCTTTGCTAGATGTCTACTTGCTGATAAAAGGTTTTTGGAAAGCGTTTTAAATAGTAAAGGTTAAAAAAAAAATGTTATGTATACTTTTCGAAAAATGTTTTTAATTAAAGATAAATACAATAAACTCAGTCTGGTATCTAATATGTATATATATATATATATATATATATATATAATTTTACTTGTTTATTTACAAGCTTTATGTTTTAAATTGTTTATTTTTTTTAATGGGTTTTTAAAGATGAACTATCAAAATTATCAGATCCACTTTATCCACTATACAGCTGTTTCATTCTTGTTTGCAATCATTAGATTTAATTTGAATTTGAATTACATTGGCTACTCATGGTTTAATTTATTACAAATAACTATTATGGAATGCTAATGAGCTTGACGATTTGGATAATACTTATAAAGTCTCAATTTCTAATGATGGTGATATTGCTAACTGTTCTTCTTCCACGTGGTGTATTCTGGGCTAGGTGCCAGCAGGCATCTAGATTAATAACAGCAGGGACCGAGTGCACAGTGATAAACCTTGGCTTCTGCAACTATTTACCCAAGGCTTCTAAAAGGTATCTTGAGTTATATCTATATCATATGTAGCCGTTGGGCTAAGGCGCTCGGAAGGCTCCGTCACAAGGATGCCGTCAACCAGCCAATAAATTTTGTTATTCTTATATATTTGTTATGCTTATCAAGCCATCAAAACCGATCGTTTAACATGGACGAATATAGAAATAAATAATAACATTGTTAATTATTCATATTACGTCATTTATTACAAACGAAGCACTGAGTTAATTGCCTTAAGGTGTTAATGACTGTTAAAACCTCCAATTATGTTAAAACCACTTGTATCTATTTGCATTCACACATTAAAATCCATTTTATATACACAAAAACAATTGGCAACTTAATTCAATTTAGCTTGGATTTAGCACTAATTACATCACATCTTAAAAAATTAGGTTAGTTTTAATAATAAATGAATAATTATGTTGGTGACTGACATTAATACAATACACAATTAAATTATTTCACACCTTACGTCTTCTATAATTTTTATTTCGAATTAGAAAGGCAATCCAGTGCTGTTTCATCCATGTTTTTTTAAATTTATCCAACTAAGGTTATGAGAATGCTTCTATTTGCATTAATAAATAAAGTTTGTAGCTGAATTGGAAAGCGCAAGAGCGAACATTGAACTTAGTAGAAACGAAGATGCCTTGAAGATCGTTGGGAGTATCCAAATTAGATTGAATAGAAAATGAATATATTACAAGAAATCCGAAAGTCGTCGAAGCTCATAAGAAAATTCAAGAAAAAGGTCAAGGTGGTAGGGCCATATTCTATGTAGAGAAAAAAACTACATTACAAGACGAATAATGGCATTGGAAGTAGATGGTAAAAAATGCCGTAGTCGACCGAAGGGAAGATGGTTAAATTGTGTGCAAACCGATGTGAAGGAAAAGGGACTAACAGCCATTGACACTACGAACAGAACCAAATGGAGAATGCTGCCCCAAAATGGCGACCCGTCATAAAAAAAGAGAAAATTGTCAAGAAAGAAGAAATGCTTCTTTTTCTACTACGCTTAATTGTTTTTTTTTGATAACGCTTTGTTCAATACAAATGTATGTTTATGATCATTTCGTTCACTTTATTACAAATAGGTTTATTTTGACTAATTATATATTATTATTGTAATCAAACTCGTTCTAGAGAAGATCTAGCCATATCCCAAGTTTGGATGGTTTGCGCGCCAAGTTGCTACAGAAACAATAAGAGGGCGCCATTAGCGGAAAATAACGCCAAAACAGTGATTGCACAACCCAGATAGCAGGGTTAAGTAAAAGCCGATTAGGCGAAGAAAATTACGGCGTTTATCATGCGAAAGACCAGCAAAAACGGTTTTACATTTGACAATAAATGATGGTAGACCATGAAAACTTGGTCAATAACTATGCAGAAAGATCTAATTGAAATAAATGTTCCATGGGGGATGAAACATAAATGTCAACAACAGGTTATAGCATGTGGAATTATTTTGTTGCTCCATGTTCGTTTTGAATTATGGGACTTTGATATTATTATTGCTTTTACTGTTATGTTGGTGCTCCATGCTTACCCTAAATCAACATGGTTTTGTAACTGTCGTGGTGAATATCTTCTTGCTAAAATTGCTTCTTATAAAATATTTATTATTATTACTATTAATATTATTATTAGCGGTACTGCGCTCGAATTTGGATTTCGGTGGGTATGGGTTCGAATCCCACCACCTGCACTAAAATGCGGGCCCACGTTTGGCTTCGCTAAAATGTCCATTGCAGAAAAATGTTTCTTGTAAAGCATTCAAAGTAATGAATATAGAGTTAAAAAAATTATTAATATCACATTACTTACCATAAGTATCATATTTAATTTAAAAAAACCATATTCTAACAGAAAATCAATAAAGCTCGCTGTTGTTTGCAAGCATTGGCGCCATTTCAAGGACGCCATATATTAACCAAGAAAAGTCATGATTTCCTTGTGTTCTTTGTCAAATGTCAAAAAAAGCTTTACTTGAGTAACAAACATGAAACCAATTACGTTGTTTCAAATTGCCACAAACCAAATTTAAACAAGCTAATAGTTACTAGTTATGCACGTTTCCTACCTCCACATGGTGCATCTTAGATAAATACGAAGCCCGAATCGCGAGTGTACAGTAACTTGCTTTAGGGAATAGGCTCAAGAATGCACTCAAAATACGGAGAAAAATTATGACTGTACAAAAATAAACGGCCTTGTTAATTTCT
>JAKXYG010000490.1:297500-375356 GCA_025895645.1 Cardicola forsteri | reverse complement strand
CCAAGCCGATGTGGACTTTCATTTGCAGTTGGGTCAGTCCGTACCTATAAGCAATCGCCTTCGAACGCGACTGTTCTCGCCCGATTTCAATTATGTATTCAATTTGACGTAAGTGGGATTTTATTATTTGTTCGATTTGAACTTTGGTGGGCATGGGTTCGAATCCGACCACCGGTTCAATAAAATGCGGGCCCACGTTCGGCTTTGCTACAATGTCCATTGCTGAAAAATGTTTCTCGTAAAACATACAAAGTAATAAACATAAAATAAAATAAAAATAAATAAAATTTCTTTAATTAGTTGCTACTACTTGAATGTTTTACGACAAAAACACATTTTTCATTATTTGGGCATTTTAGCGAAGCCGAACGGCATTCCGCTTCTGGTATCTGAGGTGCCATTCAAATGCATGTCTATCCAAGTTTCAGTCCACTGCTGAACTACTAGAACATCCCGTGTGTGTTAGATAATCATTATTGATTGATAATTTGTTTTTATATTATTATTATTATTATTTATTTATTTATTTACAAAACCCTTTTGCATGGGGGTAATAAAATAACAATTACAGCAAAAACAACAGCAAAGTACCATAATTTAAAACAAACATGAAACAACAAACATTTTTCAGGTATTTGAACATTCTTCCAAACGCTTTGTTTGATTACATAAAACATTCATTTCAATTAGATTTTTCTGTGGTCCATCCTAACCTTTCTCTTGCCATTTTCGATTTCCCATTCCAAAACCGTTTTTGCTAATCTTTGGAGTGATAAACGTAGAATTTGACCAAGTAATTTTTTTGTCTAATTGTGATCATATCATGTGGTGAACGAGAGTCGGTTCTTCTCATGATCTCATTAATTGAAATGTAATCGTAGCAGGTAATCTTTAAAATACTTCTAGGACACTGGCGATAAAAAACATTCACCATTTTATCAATCTTGACTGTTCGCTTCCAAGTTTTATTCTCATATATTACTACAACATATATAATTACTAACATGATTATTACTATTATTGACATTATTATTATTATTATTATTATTATTATTATTATTATTACAAAACCCTTTTACTTTAATAACAAGCATGGGTCAATAAAAAAACAATTACAACAAAAAACAACAACAAAGTCCCATAATTCAAAACAAGCTTGAGACAACAAATTTTTTCCATGTATTTAAACATTTTGCCAAACGTTTTGTTTGATTAGATTTTTCCAAATAGTTCTTAGTCACATTTTCTGTAGTCTGCCAACTTTTCTTTTACCATTTTCAATAATCTATTCCAAAACCGTTTTTGTTGGTTTTTCGGGTGGTAAACATAGAATTTGACCAAATAATTTTTATTGTCTAATTGCAATGATGTCATGGAGTAAACGAGAGTCAGTTTTTGTCATAGTCTTTTTATTTAAAATGTGATTGTGCCAGGTAATTTTTAAAATACTTTTAATGTACAGGCAATAAATAACATCCACCATTTTGTCAATCTTATTTGTTCTTTTCCACGTTTTACTCTCATATATAGTCGCAAGAATAATTATTGATGAGTACAAATAAAGTTTTGTTTTTAGGCAGAGGAAAGAATATGACTATATTGATTTGAGTTTATGGAAAACTGACATTGCCTTTCCAAGTCTGGTTCTAGCATCAATTTTGGTTTTTTCGTCTTTCCAGATAAGTATAGGAATCAACAGTATTAATATTTTGTCCACTAATTTTGATGAGTAAATAATTGTTTAATATAGTGCATAACATTTTTGTTATTAAACAATTAATTGGCCTAGTTTAAACCAAAAATAATTCAATTTAGCCAGTCCCAAACCTGGATAAAGGAGGAAGCTTTAAGCGTAAGGATAGCAACCTGGCCTCTGTAAAAAATCATACTGCTACTAAAACAATAAGATGTCATTCCGGCAAACAACGGCAAAGAAGTGATTGCACGTACCCAGATGACAGGGTTGAGTAAAAGCTGAAAGGATGCTCAACTTTGAGTTGCAAAATTTTTAATGCCAAAAACTTAACCAGTGTTGGAACATGGAATGTAAGCACACATTTTTGTAGTAAACAGTTAAAACAAGTACTTTGAGAAATGAGAAAGTACAACTTAAATATTTTGGGTACTAACGAAATGCAATGTAAAGGTCAAAATTAATTTAAAAGTAGAGACATAAAGACCATCATATTTATCGAGTTGCTATTATGTTGAGTAAAAATGCTGCTAAAGCTATGCTTGGATAAAAACCCGTGAGCGACCATATCATTTCGGCCAGATTTAACACCAAATTTTCAAAAGTAACAATTGTGCAAGCCTAAGCTCTTACAGAGGCTACTGAGGAGAACCAAAAAGATATCCTCTGTGATCAGTTACAAAATTTGTTGTTGTTCCAAGAAAAAACATTAAAATATTCACCATTGATTTTAATGCAAAATTGAACAGAGACAAATCTGGTTACTTCTCAAATGTTGCACAACATGGCTATGCTGATAGCATAAATGATAATGGTTATAGGTTGTTAACGCTAAACAATAATTGTGGAATGAGTGCTGGCAACACATTTTTTTGTTTACAAAAATATACATAAAACGTGGGTTTTTCCCGACAGAAAAACAGCAAACAACATTGACTACATTTGTATTAGCACAAAATGGCAATCTCCTTTTTAAGATGTACGTACATATAAAGAGAATAAAAACCAGATAAAAGTACTTCCATTTTTGTGTGAGAAACTTAAGCAATCAAATATCTCAAACCAGCTCTACGATTTGTTAAAAAATACATTTCAAAATCTAAAAAGGGTAGAGAAGCCTGATGATCAATGGAAATTGTTTTATAAAACAATTATAGACTGTGCAGCAAATGTGCTGAGTAGAAAATGTCGTCCTACAAAGAAACAATGGATTTCATCAGTATCCTGGATTTTAATTGATCTTAGAAAAAAAATAAAATTAGACAGAGATCAATCCAACAATTTTGTTATCTAGAAAATATTTAATAATAATTATAGAACTTTAGATAAACAGGTTAAAAAAAGCTGCCCCAAAGATAAGAATAATTAGTTAAAAAACAAATGCAAAAAAAGCAGATAATGCAACAGCAAAAATAATTCCAAGAATTCGTATCAAATTATGAAACAGTTGTCGAAAATTAGAAAAAATACCAATATTCTAATCAAAAGAAAAGATACATTCATCTTTTCTAATAGATAATGAAAAATTATTTTAAAAAATTTAAATTTTATTTTTAGCGATTTTTATATACTCTAAAATATTAAAATCTACAATCTGCTAGATCAAGGCAATATTAATTAAACTTAAATTGTTAACAATATTAATTTAAAATAAATATAAAAAATTAATTGTATTGTATATTTGTAAGTAAATAAAGTTTTATTATGTTTTAAAATGTGGTACACAAAAAAACCAACGCCTACATTTAAATGTTTTTAAGAAGTTAGATTGCAGCCAAAATTAGGAAATAACACTTACTAACCAAAGATTAATAAAATTATAAAACATCTTAATTTTTAGTTAATACTGTTTAAAATTATTTTAAATAAATAACCACCCTACTTTAAAAATGTATATTTCCGTATAACGAACAACTTCGTAAAATTAACAATAATCACATTTTTAAAAATAAAATTTATTAAAGATAAAAAAATATGGTTTGATATAGTATTTTTTTAATACATATTATTTTTATTATTTTAAATATTTTACAAAAAGCATTTTTTGCAGTAAACATTTAAACAAAACCAAACTTGGGCTAGCATTTAGAGTCTGTAAAAAGGATTAACCTTACACAAGTATAAGTGTAGTGTTGTACCGCTAGATTATTATTGCACAACGTATAATAGAATGTTCAAACCATATTGTACCATAATTTATGTTTAAAAAAACTTTTTAAATTAAATTTAAATTGCAATTAAATGTGTTATAAATACAATAAAAATATTTTGCAATATAAAAATAGTAATTTAAATAGTTTTACCTTATAAACCACTTGTTATTGTTCATTGTTAATAAGTTCAAAATTATAACTAAAATTGTTTTGTGTGCAACAATATTTACTGTAATATAAACTAAATTTAGTATGTAATCAGAAAATTTTTAAAACATTAATAATAAAAACTGTAGTAAAAATTGATTTAGCAATATTTAATTGTTTTGTTTTAAAATATTTATTAATAATAAATATTTATTAATTTTATAATAATAATTTAAGTATTGTTATACATATTTCATTACGAATATATTTACTAAAGTTGGATTTAGATTAATAAATGCAAACTTTTACGTAATTGTTTAATAATTGTTAAATTTATAATAATAATAAAATGTTCTAAATTAAGACAAAATTTTTATAATTAAAAGTAATTAGTTTTTAAAAAATTTGAATAAAAAATTGTTTTTAATCAATTATGTTTTTAATAAATTAAAAATAAACATTAACTTGAAACTAAATTTTTTAATATATATATATATATATATATATATAATCTTTATAGGTTATAAAATAACAAATCATAAAATTTATATAAAATATATATATATATATATATATATATAATCTTTATAGGTTATAAAATAACAAATCATAAAATTTATATAAAATAGCAAAATAATAATTACTAAATTATTTTAAACTAAAAATTATTTAAAAACTCATTAAAAAACTAATTATTACATAATCTAATTTTAAATAACAATTTTTGTATAAACATTTAATTGGCTTATTACTACGATATATATCATTAATTAATTTTAATTACATAAATTATAATATAGTTATAATAAATAACTTGATAAATCAGCAACGAAAACTTAATTTTATTTAATTAATATATATATATATTAAAAATGCATTTTTAATTAGTTACAATATATTCAATAGACAAGTCCTAACCATACTATTTTTTAGCTTATCTGATAGGTTGATTTGAAGAACACATTTAATTGGCTCGTGTTTTTCACTGGTTCATTTATTTTTAATGTAGTATTTAATGTTAAAAATTTGGCTCCTAAGTTATTTTTTAACAAAATTTGTCAATATTAACTGTTTCAAAAAGAATTATTATAGTTAGAGTTAATTTGATAAGGATTTCAAAGATTTTGAAAAAGCAACCTGCACAGATTTTTATTACAAAAGTTCTGAAACATCTGATATTAATCTTGCTTTCCTTATAAATATGTAAAAATTAATTAATCTAGGTTTTAAAGTCAAAAATTTAATTTAATTAAATTTAGATTTGATAAACCACTCAAAATTTAACAGTTAGTAAAAGTACATATAACAAAATATTTTTATGCATTAAAAGAAACTAATCTAAAATTATAATATTTTTAAAATATAATAATTTTTTTAACTAAAATATTAAATTAATACAATTATTATTTTAATAAAATAAAAATGTTTTTAACAAAGTTGATTAACTCCGCCTAGTTTGGATTAGAAATACTCCGCCTAGTTTGGATTAGGAAATAATTCAATCTAGCCAGTCCCAAGCCTGGATAAAGAGGAGGGTTTGAGCGCAAGGTTGGTAACCTGGCCTCTGTAAAAATTTATATTGTTGCAGAAACAATGAAAGATGACGTCATTCCGGCAAACAACAACGTTTCTGGATGGCAAAGTTACCAGATGACAAGGTTGAGTGAAAGCCGAAAGAAAGCGCAATCTTTGATTTGAGGAATATTTAATGCCAACGAGACTTTGTTATTGTTGTTTTGCTGTAATTGTTGTCTTATTGCCCCATGTTTATTCTTAAAGCAAAAGGGTTTTGTAATAATATAATAAATAATAATTAACACTAAAAATTAATTAAAACTTAATTTCTTTATTTATAGAAGTTAATTACACTCATTTTATTATTAAAAAAAATTATTTACGTTGCCAACAATTTAACATAATCTCTAAAATTATTAGAAGTAATCTGTGAGATTAATTTATTTCGTATGCAATTATTAATCACAAACATATAAAGGTTCAGTTGACATTTAAGTTAGTACAAATTACTAGCATACATAAACACAAACATAATGACTAAGCTAAATCTAATTTATTGAGAAACTGTTTTTGTACAAACATACTAGGTTTCAATGTGTAAATATAAGGAAATTCAAAGATTTTAACATATTAGAAACTTGAGAAATAATTAACACTTTTAAACAATTTTTTAAGTTTATTTAATGTTTGGTTTTTAGTAAATGCATGTGTGTCTACTTCTATTTGACATTTTATTGCTCTACTTGGAAATGTGTTTTTTAACCCGACTAGCTAAACGACGCACAATATAATTGTCACCGTAACTGCAAGTAAACTGATAAATGCAATGTAAAGCGAAAATGTTGTTTTGACTGTTTTAATGTTTAATAAAGGGAGACCTTTGGTAGTATACAACATTTTTAGTTAAATCGTTAAATGGTTCTTTTTACTATCTTTAGCCGGATTCTGTAAAAATTAATAAATTCATCTTTTTTAAATGACAGTTTTAATTAAACCGACATTTTTTTCTCGTTTTTGTACTAACTTAAACGTCAAAGGGAGGTACCCCTTTATATACACTAAAATTTTACGTTTGTTACTGACAAAAACTTTAAAATAGTTTATCCCAAATGTATAACCGGGACGTACCCTGCCTGTTAACGTTATTTAGTTGGTTTTTAGTGCTTAAAATGTAGCGTTACTATAAATTAACAAATATTTTTATTAATTATATTATTTTGTAAGCTTTATTTTAACATGTTTATATTATATTATTAACCATGTTTTGTTAAAATTATTTTACTGCACTGAAAAGCGCTATTGTTACAGCAGTGTGCTTGTGTTTTTTGACGTCTGTAATTTGAAACATTTTGATTACTCTGTTTAATTCAATTATCTACATACAGCCACAGAATAAATTAGTGTTGAAAATTAAAAAAAAAATTTAATTTGTTATTTCCAATTATTTTTTTAGTAAAAATGAATATTAAGAATTTAAAATATTGTAAAATATGTAATAGGTGTTTTATATTTATTTAGAAATATTTATTTAAAGACGCTAAGTCGGCCAAAATAGCATATTTTAAAAACAACGCTTATATGTGCTGAAAGCTACTTCTACTCGAAGTATCCAAGCCAATAACCATAAATAAAAAAAAATAATAATAAATAAAAAAAATTATATAAACGTGGATAATATGTTAAATCTATATAATTTTTATAATAATTAGTCGATTATTAATTCGTGTGCTTAATTTTATTAAAAATAAACAACATTTAATAAGTAAAATTTATACATTCAACTTTGATCTAGTTGTACTGTCACAATACTAATTAAAATTTTAATTTAATTACTTAAAAATATATTTAAAAAAATTATTTTTTATTATTTTTTAAATAATTTTTTTTAATAATTTAAAAAAAATATTTAATTTTGAATTGACGGGGTGTACCCCAGAGTTCTAAAAGAATGTGCAGAGGTATTAGCTCCCCATCTAACCCATATTTTCAACCTCTCCTTTATTATCGGCCGAGTTCCGGCTATCTGGAAGTCTGCATTTATAAGGCCGATTTTTAAATTAGGATCCAGATTTCTGCCTGAAAGCTACAGACCCATAAGCATTCTCTCTACCCCTAGTAAAGTTATGAAAAGATTAATAAGGACTCATCTGTTAGATTTCATAACCAAATATAAAATTATCAACCCAGCCGAACATGGGTTCTATCCTCGCAGGTCTTGCCTTACTAACTTAATTACATATACAGAAAGCATTACGAAAATATTAGACTCTGGCCTCTCAGTTGATGCTATATACTGCGACTTTGCTAAGGCATTTGACAAAGTACCACATGGCCTACTTTTAACCAAATTGGAATCGGTAGGTATCACTGGCTCTATCCTGGCTTGGATCTCCGACTTTCTTTCTAACCGCTCCTTTAGGGTTCGAATAGGCTCCAATTTATCTCGTCCTAGCCAAATCAGTTTGGGAGTGTCACAAGGGTCGGTATTAGGACCTCTATTGTTTATTCTGTTTATTAACGATCTACCTGATGTCGTCCAATCCAATATCCTGTTGTATGCCGATGATGTTAAGATCTGGGGGGCTAATCCAGTTCAACTCCAGGTTGATATCAACAACATCTATAACTGGGCTGTGATAAACTCTCTCCCCTTGAATTTAGCCAAATTCAAGCATATGTTCTTTGGTAAAACAACCAGAAATGCTTTCGCAATGCCCAACCACAGGACTCAATCAATAGACTTGGTTACTTCTATAAAAGACCTAGGAGTGGTGTTTGACCGTGCGCTCAAGTTCACGGGCCAACATTCTAAAGCTACCCAAACTTGCTATCGACTAATCAAATTCCTTAAAAGAAATTTAGGCTGTCTCTCCCTGAGGACTGTTTGGTTACTTTACATCAGACCCCATTTAGAATATTGTGCACAGGTCACCGCTCCTATTTTAAAGGCCGACTCGCATAAGCTTCAAAAAGTCCAAAAGGTTATCTCTAAATTACCTAGGTCTTTAAGGAGTTTACCGTATCATGATAGGCTCCTCTCGTTAAAACTTTTTCCCCTAATGATAGGCGGCTTCGAAGGTGATCTCATTTTGGTATATCAGTATTTAACTTCAAGCCCCCACCCATCTTTCTTTTCACTAAAGTTAAACTCTTGCAGAGGGCATTATCTTAAATTAAGTAAATCTAGAGTTTACTCTAAACTAAGACTCCATCATTTCTCTCAGAGAGTTATCAATGCTTGGAACAGTCTACCCTTAAAGGTAGTTAACGCTAAATCGGTATTGACTTTTAAGGCTGCCTATGATAGTTACGCCCTAGCTAATTTTACGTGATAAAAATATAGTCTCATTCGGAGGATTTATTCTATTTTCATTTTATTTTTACTTTCTTAATACGATGTTAACTATAAATTTGAACAGAGGATCAAAAGGAGACTGTCTCCTACTCAACTCGTGAACCAACCTGTAACCTGTAATCAGATTAATTCCTTTATCTGTTTTCGTTCTGTAAAATGAATACTAACGATAGAAAAGATTACTATATTAATGACAATAAACACCATGTTATAAAAAATTAAAAAACTATGGATTTTTGCCTAAACAACTAGCAAAATTGTATAGAGTAAGTCTTACAACAAGTTATCGTGTTTTGAATGGACAAAAACCAAGAAACTATGATAATGTTGGAAAAAAAAGAATAACAAGTAAGACAGATAATTAAAAATTTTTAATTAATTAAAAAAAATTACAACAAGCCCATTTTGAATATTGTAAAAAATAATTTACAAGAATTTAGTTATTTGATGGTGAGAAGCCGTGCAAGAGAATTTGGTTTAACACTTGAATCTCCAATAGTTAAACCATTTATTAATAAAAAACAAAAAAAATGTAGATTTATGTTCTGCAACAAATAGATTGAACAAAAATTGTCTTATTGGCGCTCTGTATATTTTGCTGATGAAACAATGTTTCAGGATGAACCATTTGGATATAAAAATAAAGTGCTATGCGGGCCTAATTTTTAAAAACATTTATTTTCGGTAGTTAGAAAGAAAACCCACTTTTGACAAGTAATGTGTTGGTTTAGTATTAAATATAATGAACCTATTAAATAGAAAATTATATCCGGTACTTTAGATAGTGAAAATTTTGATTCATTAATGAAGGAAGTTTTTTATAATGAAATACAACACAGTCACACTGGACTTACTAATGTTTTTTAGGATAATGCTTTATGTCATACGTCCAAGAAGGTAACGTCATATTTATCCAAGTTTACTATATTTGCTTTATATTTACATTTAAACAGTAGATGGGGCTAAAATCGAATAAACTTTCACTCAATTGCCACCTAATAGCCCGGATAACAATGTTATTAAAAATTTCTTCAGTATGCTAAAGTGCAACATTAATAAGCATACTGAAATTGAGGATTTGTGTGATCGTATTCAGTTTTTTGTTCAATATGAGATGAAACAAGAATATATCAACAATCTTATCGACAGCATTCTAAACCGTCTTGATCAAGTGGTTGAAAAGAAAGGCAATCACATTAATAATTAAACATTTTGTCCTTTATTATTCAATCAATCATTTGGTAACTGAAAATATTCCATGTATTCTGTTTTTTTATATTTGTCGTTATATTTTATATTAATAATTTTACCCGATTTGTAATTTTGAACAAGTTTAACTTTTATGCAATTTTTTTATTAACAGTAGATATTAACAAAATTGCAATTGTATTTTACTTATTATATAATACTGTATATAACATGATTAAACTGAGTTCTCTTTTTGAGTTATGTGATTACTACAGATGTTTTACTTTAATAACTACGTTTTTAACACTAATTAGCTTAGGAGTTGTAATTGTACTTGGCTTTTAATTCATTTAGCACTAACATTCACTCTTTGATATATATTAAACATAAAGTTGCCGCTTTCATAATTAAGGGTAAATCAATGCTGACATAGGATACAATACAAGGAAACGTCCTGTGCAAGTAACAAAATTTAATGTTTTACATTTGTTTGATTTTCAGCACTCACATGTGAAATTGCTTAAATATTTTTATTATGACTGACTTAGAACATCTCAATTCTAAGTAAAAAAACCACTGCTACATATTTTTAAAAAAGAAAAACTGTATACTGATAATTATATTTTGATATTTTTTCGATTTTACATACAGCCTTATGAATCACAAATTGAAAAATTGTTCTGTAGAACTTTTTAAACAATTTTTCGATTCATTTATATTTTATCAGATTTCTTAAATAATAGAATAAACGAGATCCAAAAAAATGTTAAACTCAATTTTTAGAATGTGGTGCATTAGTACGATCTTTGAATGGCGTAGGCTTCCGCAGTTTAGACTCAAACTTTAAATTGACAAAAAATATTGTAGCATATTACCACATATGTAAAAATAATTTAAAAAATAGCACAATGAAACAATAATTACCTTCTTGGATTTTTTAAAATTAGGACTTTTATCTTCCGTAATCACGATAGTTGTAACTTCAATGGATTCACTATAATTAAAATACACAAACGAATATATATAAATATATGCCTATATGTTAGTGAGAAATTGTCGTTTAAAAAATTAGAAAATGCGAAAAATAATAATAACATAAACAGAATTATTAAATACAAATTATATATTATTTTTAGATACTTTGAGTACAAAATTTAACGTTAATAAAAATACAAAACCAAAATTATTATAATGATAATTTATATAATTATTTTTTATAAATTTTATTCATTTGTTTTAATATAAAGCAAAATCGAAAAGGTAGTTTTGCTACTTTAAAACTAAAATTTAACAAGATCAGTTAAAAATGTTACTTTTTACTAAAAATTAAAATATAAAGTAAACATATACAAATGTCACAACAATTACAGCAAAAAATGATGATTTAACTAAAACATTTCTAGCAACTACATAACGTACAAGAGAAACGTCACTTCGATTATAAAATATACAATATCTAATAATTGAAAAAATATATTATTATATATACATATACATTGTAAGTAATAAAAAAATTAAATAAAATATCAATAGCCTATGTAATCGCCTTTCCTTTAAACAACTTGGAATGCTGTAAATAAGAGTGTTAATATATTATTGTTTCATCTCATATTGAACAACAAACCGAATACGTTCACATAAATCCTCAATTTCAGTATGCTTATTGATACTGCGCTTTAGCATATTAAAAAGATTTTCAATAAAATTGATGTTTGGTCTGTTTGATAGTAGTTGAGTGAAAAAAAGCTTTTTCAATTTTAGCCCATTTACTGTCTAAATGTAAATATAAAACAATTAACGTGAGCCTAGATAAACATGACGTTACCTTTTTGGACGTATGACATGGAGCATTGTCCTGAAAAACAGTAGTAACCACGGTGCAAGTGTACTGCATTCATAATGAAAAACATCTTTCATAACTGAAACAAACTTTTCACTATTTAAGGTACCAGATATAATTCTCCATTTCGTAGGTTCATTACACTTAATACCAAACCAACGCATTACTTGTTGAGGATGGGCTTTCTTTCTAACAACCGGGAGTAAATGGCTTTGACAACTGGACCAACACAACACTTTGTTTTTGTAGTTAAATGGTTCGTCCAGAATTATTGTTTCATCGGTGAAGTATACGGAACGCCAATAACACAGGTGTCGTTCACTCCACTGTTTACAAAAGGTTGATCTATCATCCTTTAGTTTTTTAGTAATAAATGACTTAACCTTTGGTAATTGAAGCGTTAAACCAGATTCAATTGCTCTGTTTCTTATTATGGAATAAGCAAAATTGTTTAAACTATTTCTTTTAGTTTTTGAAATAAGTTTATTATAATTTTTTAAAAATTCTATAACAATTTTCTCATCATCCGTAGTGCTTATTACACGTTTTCTTCTAACATTATCATAATTTCGCGGTTTTTGACTATTAATAATCCGATAAATTGTTGAAAGGTTAACTCTGTACAAATTCACTAATAAATAATTCGATTTGTTTTAAAATTTTTATTTAATATAGATTAGAATAATTAAATGTTTATGTGGATAATTATTATGACATCACAATTAAGGCAGAGTTGAATGTGCATTGAACATCCATTTTAACAATTACTCATTGTTCATTTTTAATGAAATTAAGCACACAAAATAATAATAGGCTAATTATTATTAAAAAATTATGTAACTTCAACTTATTATCCACGTTATTATAAAAGTAGCTTTTAAAATATGCTATTTTGGCCGACTCAGCCTTTTTAAATAAATATTTCTAAGTATATTAAAAAAACTATTAAGTACTTGACATTATTTTTAATTCTCAATATTTATTTTTACAAAAAAAACAATCGGACATAACAAATTAATTTAGATTTAATACTCTTATAAATTTTTGGGTTAATTTTTGAAATGGTAGTATATTGTTAAAATAATACCAACATATTATTACTCTTTTGCAAATTATATAAGTTAAATAATGTTTCAGCTTTTTAATTACAGAAAGTTTAGTTTATTCTTTTTCCCAGAAAGAAAACACTAGAAGTATATTGCATAATAGTAAAATTATACTATTTTTTGTAATTTTATTTATTCATTTATATTGATAATAAAAATGTATTTGTGCGCTGAATGTATGTATCCCTAGTGAAACATTAAGGCTTAATATAATAAAAACAACAAACCTTTGATTAATTTTAATTATAACTAATATAAAATTGACTTAAAAGGATTAATATTTTGCATATCAAAATGTTTATACAAACCTAAAATTTTATGGTTAGAAAAAATATTTCTGCTGCAAGTCACATTGGTTTTATAAAAAACTATTAAATAGCTCTTATATAGAAAGCAGTGATATTTTTTATAGTTATATGTAACAATATTTTTTAGGTTATGTAATTTACTTATACCAAGGTCACAATTGTTTCTATAAATAATTATCTATGTTATAACTTTACAAAATTCATTTTAATTGTATTTAAATTTATTTTGTTTACATAACAACTTAATTTAAACATAACACTGGCTAAAATAAAAGTAGTTATATTTTTTAAAATTGCAATTTAAGTTGTAATATTAATAATATTTATTTTGTTAAACCCAAAAATAAGATATATTCTGCATTTTTTAATATTTGACGTTATATTTTATGTTCATAATTTTATTCTCTCAAATTATGAGTGAGCTGACATTTTATACACTTTTTAATTAACAACATATGTCGGTAAATTTATAATACTAATTTATATATATATATATATATATATATATATATTACATACTCTAATTTTGTCGTTTGCTTTAAGTTCAAATTATCTAACGACTTGTCATTCTCGCGTACAGGATAGTTGATAAGCTCATTAAAATTATTTTCTCCCGATGTTGGTAATATATTTTCAGTCCAATCTAAACACAAATAAATGTAGAACTAATAACCAATAAATAAAAATAATTTAGAAAAATAAACTGCAAATAAATTTGCCGACATTTGCAATACCACAATTTTAAAAATTAGAAAACGTAAACGGTAAGATGAATTCATGCCGCATATTGTCATTAGATGGAAACAAACATTTATTCAAACAACCAGTCCGTTAAGTAGAGATATGCAAAATACGTCGTAGCTAAAGTACGTTCTATAACGTTAATAAGATCATCAAGGTTGACTTAAATATAACCTATTTTTGGATATCTCTGCAATATTGACTAGCTGCTTATATATATATATATATATATATATATATATATGGGATGCCGATGATCCTAAGGATTTGAGTAATGCTTATAATGTCTCAATTTCCAATGATGGTGATATTCCTCAATGTTTGTCCTCCACGTGGTGCATCCTCGACTAGGTGCTCCTAGACATCCAGACTAGTAAGAGCAGCGTCCAAGTGCACAGTGCTATAACTGAGCTTCCGCTACAGCTGGTGGGTATAAGCACACTTAAAAGGTATTTTAAGATATACGTATACCATATGTAGCTGTTGAACTAAGGGAGATAACCCTGACGAAAGATCAGGCGGCCTCGTCAATCTTTGCAAACAGTATCGACGTCACAAGGATACCGTCTACCAACCAAAAAACGTTCTTATTCTTCTACGTTTGCTACGGTTATCAAGCCATCGAAGTAGATCGAAAAGGTAACCATATCACCTTCCAAAATGAAATGAATATATATATATATATATATATATATATATATAATATGCACACTTCAACATACTTGAAATGTTTGGGTTATTGGTCAAAACATTATCTACGTCTGATTTATTAACATTTTTCTCACACTGAGTCGTTGGTTCATTATACCGATTGCAATGGGTCGAGGTGTTAATGAAGTTTGAGTTGGGGCATTGTAAACCACTATTGTTAGAAACAGCATCGTCTATATCTGCATGGATTTTCTCAATCAAATTGTTTTGTAAAATATTGGCAATATCTTTCCAACGTCTATAATACGTTGAAATATGTATTCGTAGTTGTTCAACATGTGTGCTTCAATAGACAATTTTTATAGTATAACACTATTAAAATATATTAATACTTGTATTACTATAATCAATATAAAAATAATTTATAAAAACATACTTTTTCACAAAGAAATGTTTCAAACGTTATATATACCAATGACTTAACGGTAATATCCTTATAATATATTTTTATTTTAACTGATAATTGATAGTAACAATTAATAAATTGAAAAAGTAAAATAAATAGTAATTATGTACTTAATTATTTATAGATAATTTAAGAAAACAAAAAACATACCAAAAACGATGGATTGACGATGTCTTTTGTGTTTGAAAATATCCCATATATTGACGATGCTAATTTGACCAAAAATTAGAGGGAATTTTTATATTATACATACAATTTTTATAACAACCTAATTGTAAAAAGAACAATATCATTAATAATGTACAAAGATTTAAAATGTAAATGTTTTTAGGTATGTTAATCTAATGCCGAAAGTCAAAAGATAGAACCATGCAGCAAAAGTAAGTACTTTCCCCTTTCACCAATGTGAACATTGTACGAATAAATAATATCCTTTAAAACATACTCAAACTGTTCATGTAACTTAATCTTATGTATTCAAAAGATAATACAAGACAAATAGCTGGAAGGTTTACATTCCAGTCCATATTTTTAAGTTCAAATAATCCGAGAGTATTAAAGCATATTACAGGATGAACTATTGCTGCACTCAGTTTTTTAATCAAACCAGAGAGATGCTAATTATACTTAGGATTTGAGTAATGCCTACAACGTCTAGATTTCCAATAATGGCAACATTCTTGACTGTTCCTCCTCCATCCGGTACATTATGGACTAGGTGCCTATAGGTATTCAGATTAATAACAGTAGGGATGGGTGCAAGCATACCTCCAGGGTACTTAAAAAATATATTAAGCTATACGTATACCATATGTAAACCTTGGGCTAAAGGGAATAACCATAACAAATAATCAGACAGCCTCGTCAAACAGAGGCGTTGTCACAAGAATGCCGTCTACCAGTCAAGAAACTTCGTTATTCTTCCACATGTTTGTTACGCTTATCAAGTCAATGAAATCGATCGTTTGCTATGCCGTATAAAGATAGGAATTATAAAGAGGTGACTAATTCACCAACCACAATAAATGAATAAATCAAACGAAAAATGCCCAAATGGAAAGTGCCGTTCTAATACCAATTCAATTAAATCGATGCTATTATACTCATCTACAACATCGTACAAAAAGTAACACCATACAATTGAACAAACCACGTGTTTTTGCATTGTACTCCATTTCAAAGTAACTTCATCAATTTGTTTTGACCAATACAACGACTCGACAAAGTGACAATTTTGCAATAAACCAATCAAATTGGAAAATGTTGTCGAATTCAAAGTGAACGTAAATGTATCCATTTTTGTGTTATCCAATAGAGGAGTCAACATACTGTCGAAAGTCTGTTATATACAATAATAATAATAATAATAATGCTATTGATAACAATGAAAATAATAATAATATACAAAAATTAAAATAAAAGCCCCCTCAGCTTTCAATTAGTCTCAATTTTCAATAACGGTGATTTTTCTGATGATTCTTTATATTCAAATGGTCCAAACTCACCTGATTAAACTCCGATTTCCCAACGATATAATTATAATTGGGTTTTCGTTTTGTCATACTTGGAGTATTTAAAGGAAATATTACGGCATACAAATGCCATACCTTTTGGTTATTACTGCTTCAATGTTTTACAAGAAACATATTTCAGCAAACAGCAAACGTAACCGTTTAACCAATTAGAAACCACCCCCAATAAAAAAACTAGAAAATCCATTTAATTTTTGTAAACAGTGATATTATACTGATTCTAATGATCCCGAGGATTTGAGAAATACTAATAAAGTCTCGATTTCCAATAATGGTGATATTCCTAACTATTTGTCCTCCACATGGTGCATCCAAGACTAGATTTCATTTCATTCATTTTGGTTGGTGACGTAGTCACATCTTCATTATTTCCCATATTTATACGACATAGCAAACGATCGATTTCGATGGCTTGATAAGCGTAACAAATGTGGAAGAATAACAAAGTTTCTTGGCTGGTAGACGGCATCCTTGTGACGTCGCCACTGTTCGCAAAGATTGACGAGGCCGCCTGATTTTTGTCAGGGTTATCTCCCTTAGCCCAAGGGCTACATATAATATACGTATACATTTAAATACCTTTTAAGTATCCTGGGTGTATGTTCGCATCCACCCACCGTAGTGGAAGCCCAGTTATACCGCTGTGCACTCGAACCCTGCTGTTATTAGTCTAGATGCCTAGGAGCACCTAGTCCAGGATGCACCACGTGGAGGACGAACAGTCAGGAATATCACCATCATTGGAAATTGAGACTTTATAAGCATTACTCAAATCCTCAGGATCATTAGCACCCCATAAGCATCTAGACTAATATCAGCAGGGTCCAAGTGCACAGCGGTATAACTAGGCTTCCACTACAGCGGGTTAGTGCGAGCATACACCTAGGATACTTGAAATGTATCTTAAGGTATATGTATACCGGACGTAGCTGTTAGGCTAATGGAAATGACCCCATCAATCTTTGTGAACAGTGGCGACCTCACAAGGATGCCGTCTGTCAACCCAGAAACTTTGTTATTCTTCCACGTTTGCTACGCCTATCAAGCCATCGAAATCGATCGTTTAGTTATGCCGCATAAATATGGAAAATAATGAAGAGGTGACGACGTCACCAACCAAGATAAATGAATGAATAAAATAGTGAAATCCTCATGATTATTGGCATCCCACCATTACAAATACGACAACAAATTAGAACAAATTATGCATTCAGTAATTAATGCCAAAAACCAGGTTATTGTTAAACTATTATCGTGAATAGATAAAAGTTGAAATTCCTCTAATGTTTACTTATTAAGAAATAGATTAAGTAAAACAATTCAACGGAGAATAGTAACATCAAACTAAATATTAGTTACTGTTGTATCACAGTCGGTTGGGACGTCATACTGAATGGAACCAATCGAAGATAATTGGAACGCCGATTTAGTTTCATTCGACCATTTCAAAGGTATGCTAAAACGTGGAATAAAAATACATATAGTTGATATTGTGTATATGTTTGAAAGTAAAAGTATACGTGCCGGGGTGGACTAGCGGTACAGCGCTCGAGTTGGACCTTTGTGGGCATGGATTCGAATCCCACTATATACACTAAATGCGGGCCCACGTTCGGCTTGGTTAACATGTCCACTACCAAAAATAGTTCACGTAAAACATCAAAAATAGTAAAAATTAAAATAAAACAAACGACTAATTTGTAATAATAAACCAAATATGGATTATTTGATATCGGAATAACTGTCACCAAATGGAATATTAATGATCCTGAAGATTTTAGTAATCCTTATAAAGTTTTAATTTCCAATGATGGTAAAATTACTGACTGTTCGTCCTCCACGTGGTGCATCCTGGACCATGTGCCAACAGACATCTAGGCTAATAACAGCAGAGACCAAGTGCACAACGGTATAACTTGGTTTGTACTGGATTCTTGTTGAGTGAATGGGTGCTAGCATACACCCAAGATGCTCAAAAGATGTCTCAAAATAACTATATACCATATGTAGCCGGTTAGACTTGTGGATCTGTCAACGGGCGTCAATTCCTGTGAATACTGGCGTTGTTGAAAGGAAGCGGTCTTCTAGCCAAGAAACCTCATTTATCCCCTCCCCCCAAGTTCAATTCGCATCCGACAACCTTGTTGTATAGCAATTCGGGAAGCTATTCAAATTTGGAATTAATAAAGAGATGACTCGGTCACCAACTTATGTTGTGTCACAAAAATTGCTGGTTCATAGCAATTTGAAAGCGGTTTAAAAATTCCCTCGGATATATTTTTAACAAGGTCATCTAATAGTCAGAAAATATTACTAGCAACTCTACCTAACAAGAACTGTGCTATATTTTAAAAATTATTAATATTTTTATGTAAATATATAGCTGATGACATGACCATCTCTTCGCTATTTTTATATTGTCGTAAAGCATGTCAAACGATCGTCAGTCATGATTTCTTGCATGCAACAAATATACACCAACAAAGTTTCGTTGCTGGAATCTCCATGACAAGGTTGCCTGTTTTTTGGTCGAAATTGTTTCCCTTAAGCCAAATGCGTGCACCTTGACTTGCTTCTTGGGGAGGGGGGTACAATTGGGTAAATACTTGCACCCGGTCCCTGATCCATGTTAGTCTGAGTCAAGGATACAATAGATGGAAGTACGCGGAATTAATAATAACATCATCGGAAATAGAGACTTCATAAGTATTTTTTAGGAAAAACATCTTTCATCAGTGGGCTTACATTTGGTGCCGGTGGTGGGATTCAAATCCATGCTCTCGAGCGCTGTACTGCCAGAGCAACTCGTTATTGTTACTCATATTTTCAGTACTATAGCATCCCATCTTGTAGGAATACTTTAGTTTAGTAATGGAAAATTGATTAACTATTAAATTTTGTTTTTTAAATCAATCACTTTCATAATAACTAAATGTACATTCATATCTACCAGAAAATTAATACACAAAACCAGCATTCACATAATTGTTTAAAAGATAACTTAATAGTCTCGACTAACACCATTGCATCAATATGAATATTATATGATAATTCGACCAACTTATAACTAAATAGAAAATAATTAATGGAAGTGTATGCAGGTGACAAAACTCAAACAAATTCCCACCCTACCAACATAGAAATTTAAACCTCACTAAACATTCGTCATCGAGGAATGTACTAGGCATGTCTACTTGCTGTACAATTGTGTTTAATTAATAAATATGGGGTAAAACAAATGCAAGTAAAACAACAAAAATACAAAAAAAAATTGCAAAAACCAACATTTTTCGTAAATCTTTCAAAATTTTTTCCATCTGATCTAATTCCTGTACTATTGATACAACATTCAAACGTTTTTCTGTAATATGAGGGCGAAAAAGACGATAATACGATACAATTGCCATGATAAATGAAGGAATCCAAAGGATAACAATTAAAATTAGACAAATTTGGTAATCTAAAAACAAAGAAAAATAAAAAATGTTTGTTCACGTCCGTCTCGATCAATTTGCCATCTCTTACATATGTTCAGGTCTGTCAGTAATATCTAGAACAATTATCTGCATTCATTTTAGTTGGTAACGTAATCACCACTTCATTATTTTATATATTTATGCGGTATATAAAACGATCGACTTCGATGACTTGATAAGTGTAACAGACGTAGAAGAGTAACGAAGTTCATTGGCTGGTAGACGGCATTCTTGTGACAACGCCTCTGTTTGCAAAATTTGACGAGGCCGTCTGATTTTTTGTCAGGGTTATATCCCTTAACCAAACGGCTACACATGATAAATAAATACAATGAGATACGTTTTAAACTCTGAATGTTTGCTTGCACTCGGTTGTCAAAGCGGAAGTTCAATTATACCGTTGTACAGTCGGCCGCTGCTGTTATTCATCATCATCGGAGATAAAGACCCCCCACCGGTTATTATCACCCAGGATAGTCTAAAAAAACCAAAACGTCTGCAAAAACGTCAGCTTTGGTAGTGTGTGCTGCTATTATTAGTCTAGATGATTAAATGCACCTAGTCTAGGAAGTACAACGTAAAGGACAAACAGTCAAGAATAACACCACTGAGAATTCATAGATATTACTGAAATCCCCAAAATCATTAGAATCCCAAACTTCATTCAGAATAATATACATACAAATACACTCAACAAAATATTTAAAAATTTACCAAATCCTACCTTGTAAAAAATATTTTTTTAATTACAATGTACTTTATAACTAGTGCCAAAAGTATGCATTAATTAATATTGTTAAGGATAAATTTTAATTTAATTTGCTAAACGTACGAATTAATTTTCTCAATAAAAGTTACAAGTAACTAGCGTTGTATAAGTGCAATTATTGTAAAAATAAAACTAAAATCAAAAAGTCAGATTTGGTTAAAGATTAATTGTATAAATTTATTATTTTATGTTTGCTACTTTGAATGTTTTACGAGAAACATTTTTCAGCAGTGGACATATTAGCGAAGCCAAACGTGGGCCCGCATTTTAGTGCCGGTGATGGGATTCGAACCCATGTCCACCGAGGTCCGAATTCGAGCACTGTACCGCTAAACCACCCCGCTTGTACTAAAAACGTTTTCACTAGTAATAGAAATACGTTTTACAAATTAGAAATCGTTCCAAATAATTGTGATACATACAAACATAATAATAACAACGTTTATTGGTCGGTAAACAACATCCTTGTGAAGGTGCTGCTGTTTGCATAATTAAAAAAACGCCTAATTTTTTATCAAAGTTATCTCTCTTAGCCTAATAGTTAGATGCGGGAAACATATACCCTAAAATACCTTTTAAGCATGCTTGCACCCATCTGCTAAAGCGAACGTTCAATTCTACCGCTGTGTTGGTATAGGTGTTTGGAAACACCTAGTCCAGGATGCGTCATGTGGTGACAGTCAGGAATATCATTAATTAAGATTTTAAAAGCATTATTCAAATCTCCAGGAACATTAGCATCTCTAAGTAGGCTAGATTAGAAATACTGTACAACCAAATAAAACTGTTCGTTTACATGTAAAGGTCTACTAAGAAGGAAGCCCACGATGGATTGCGAGACACTACAAGACAATAATAATAATAATAAAAGTGATAATAATGACATTGAAATTTGACAAATCAATATAAGCAAAAATCGATAAACACATAACTATTGCTATATCGTATACATCTCAAATAAACAACCTACTAGACAAGAAAGGTTTAGGCGGACCAAATAAAATCAATTCAATAAATTTCGTTTTTAGTATTTGTTCATCATCACCATTTTCATACTTGAAATTTATTAAATTTATAAAATCTCTTTGAAATAACCTAAAATGTAATAAAATTGTACACATTAAGTATAATGATCAACATTTTTATTAGAACGCCACATTAAAAAAAAATGAAAATACTGTCAAACTAATTATAAAAACATTTAAAAGTAAATATTACACAAAAACAAAAGTAGTATTAGCAATTATTGAATAAAATAAGTTTAAACTAATAAAAACATGAGAACATTCACACGAGTGCTAACAAATATTAACTACATCTATCAAAGTGCGCAACCAAAATAATAATAATCCTAAGAATTTTAGTAACGCTTAAAAAGTTTCAATTTCCAATTATGGTATTAAATTCTAACTCCATACTTCCATGTGGTGCATCCTGGACTCAGAATAACATTAATCATAAACCAAGTGCTCAGTGGTTTCCACTTTGAAGCTTAAGTGTAAGCTTACACTCAGAATACTTAAAAAGTATCTTAAAGTATACCTATACCATATGCATCCGTTAGGCTAATAACGATAGCGGTAATAAAAAATAGGCGGTTTTGTAATTCTTTGTTCTCCTACCTTTGCTATGCTTATAAAACTATTAAAAGTAATCGTTTACTATGCTGTACAAACATCAAAAAATAATAAAGTAGTGGTCATATCATCAGCTAAAGTAGTAATCTTTTAGAGTAATAAAAGCTCAGTGGTTTTACAAAACAACCGGGGTGGTCTAGCGGTACAGCGCTCGAATTCGGACCTCGGTGGGCATTGGGGTTCAAATCCCATCACCGGCACTAAAATGCGGGCCCACGTTTGGCTTCGCTGAAATGTCCACTGCTGAAAGATGCGTTTCTCGTAAAGCATTCAAAGTAGTAAACATAAATAATAAAAATAATATTTCACCATTCCATATCCGTAACTGACGTTCAATCAAAAATTTCCAAAAAATAGCAGTTTGAAAACAGTCAATTTTCTTACATTAGTGTTTTATTCTAAAAACTACTTTGAGTACTAGACTAAAAAGTATAAAGATATGCTTAAATTATCGAATCTAGCCTTCTACAAAATATTAACAATAATGTACAAATACATCTACTTGGGTTTGTTTCAAAATACTAATATCAGTATATAAAAACTAAACAATATATAAACAGTACACATGTCGATTGGAAGAAAAGAAAAATTTATCAGCAACATTTTTAAATGAGTGCTGATCAAAATGATCTTCTATATAGATATATATACTCTGGTCAATATATTTCTCAATATATTCTCTAGTCTTTTAAACATACAATATTTTTTGCATACAGAGTAGTGGAAAACAATCCTTCCAAATGTTTAACAAATTTGCGGATAAAAAAGCGTAATCTTGTTATAAAAAATAATAATGATTTTAAAAACGAAAGTATCAAGCACGTATTATTAATTTCAACTAGGTGGAAATCCATATTGGAGTCTAGATTACCTGATGCAAAGATTAAAGCATTTACTTCTAAGCCACGTCTACATTACACTAGGGAAACAAAAGCTACAAAATATCTAGTAATTTTAAACATTAAATAAACATATTAAAATGTAACCTTTTTTAAAAACGTGTAACCAACCTGGGCAAAATATTTCCCGTAATTTTCAACTTTTGAAATATTTGCTCATATTGAGGCAACTTAGCGTATTTTATTAACCATTCACAGACTTCATCGACAGTCCAGTTATGGGCTTAAAATTGCATTATATATATATATATATATATATATATATATATATATAAACAACTCAAAAAGCAACAGTTTCCTTAGTAGTTCAATTTTAAACTTCCTAACAGCTAAATTTAACGACCACCTTCAGTGTATGGCCTAAAAATTATACTAGTTGTCTTCAAAAACGCGGTAGTAATATTAAATCTCATTTTTACAAAAAATTAATCAAATCAAATCAAATCAAATAACCGGTTCTTTAAACAAACTCCCCCAATCAAGTATCTTGGATGGGTTAAGGTTTGGTAGAATTAACTGTGATACAAGTTGGTTTTAAATATGCATAATAATGTTAGGTATTTCAAGCCTATACAAGAAATTATGCTTAAAAAATAAAATTTTTAAAAATAAACCCAAACACATCCTACAATCATTGTTAAACATAAAATAATGTGAACGAATAATAATTTCAACAAATTGCTGAAAACATAATGATCATCTAACTTTCAAAGAATAAATATTTAATTCATTTTTTAAAACTTAAAAACACTGAAATTGTAACAAAATATAAAGTAAAATTAAAAAAAAACACAAATGCACTAAAAAAATAAAAAGCACGTTTATTACAAACGTTGCCTATATAATACAAATATAGAATGAAAAATTTGAGAAACCATAATTTTAAATAATTTAATCTAAAACTTGATACTATCTTAAATTAATTATTTTTTGTAAATGCTGTTACAAAATAATTAAAATTTTCATTAAATTATATTAATGTTTACTATACTGTGATAATGGGATATTTTATATAACTACCTTTATTGTGACACCAACCAATCCATATGCTTGATAAATGAATCATATTGTAAATATTAAGATTTGATTTGTAATCGTTATTTAAATTCAAAAAATTGTTCTAAAAAACAATAAATAATTTTTTTAAATGTTACCCACATTCATTAAACTAGATGTTTGGGTGACTAAATTATGTATATCTAAAAATGCTCCATAAGACTCCGAATCACATCCGTAAACTTCGACAACTGTACCTTTAAATAAAAAAAAATATATTTACACTGAATCTTAAATTAAAGTGTTACTATTTAAATTGACTTAAAATTTATAAAACATTTTACAATATGTAATAAAAACTCAATTTTCACCTAAATATTAAAATTTTTCAAAAGTGTTTTTAATATAAAAACATAGATATATTTAAAAATTACCTTTTAAAAAACTGGTTATTATATTACATTGTGCACAAAATGCAAAAGTATATACCGCAATTGTTACTAACACCAAAAAATTGAACATTTTACTGTTAAAGTTATAATATAATTTATAATGCGGTAAAACAATTTAACAACAAATATACAATTGAAATAAGCTAAAATACAATTTAAAATAATTACTATTATTACAAAATTTAAATTATAATAAAAACCTTAATAGTTATAACATTATTAAACAATGTAAATAATTTTAAACAATAATTACGGTTAATTTTATTTATTTTATAAAAACAGTTTTTTAATTATCAAAAATTATTTATAAAAAATGTAAAGTTTTAAAGCTGAACTGGGTCGGCAGAATTTTTATTTTGAATATGCAAGAGGTAAAAACTGCATTTTATGAACAAATAGGTTTTCAGAAATTTTAGCGGTAGTGTTGATTGCCCACAACAAACTAAAATGCGTGGTAGTTTTTATTAATACCAATATTATTGGCATCATGGAAACGTGGCTTGTTGGGTAGATACTTAACAGTAAAATACGCAGTTTTGGGTATAATGTAATACAAAAATTTTAAAAAGGGTAAATTATAAAACGTCTTTTTATGTTTAAAATTTTTTTTAAATTTGTTTTTGCTCAATGTCAGCCTTGATCTTAATTAGAGGGTACAACTTTTTGCACTTGGCACTCCTGCTTTTCTCGATAGATAAACCCCTTTTCTCTATCTTTTATAAACCATTATCAGTTTTTAATTTTTTTAACATAACTTTGATTTAAATGTGAAGTTGACAAAAACGTTCAGAGACTGAACTGCTAATTTTAGCATAAAACAGGTCTTTTAACAACAAATCTGTTTTTTTTTACAAAACAAGATCACATTGTATTTCTGCCTTTATTAATTACTCCCTTCTCTCCTTTAATGTGCACCTTTTTTTCCTTCAGTTTAGTAACTATTCCTAAGTTCTTTAAAATTAATTTGAACAAGTTTTAAAATTTTTAAGGTAACACTAGATAGAAATTACAGCAATTTATAGATATAGATAATTTATACTTTTATATTGTATTAATAATCAAAGAAGTTTATATGTTCTGTTTAAAAAATCCAAACTTTCCAGATATTCTTTTCCACGTTATTTAACTCGTCTAACAAATAAAAAGAGTAAATCCTTTTAGGAGAAAAAAACGATGCATTTACTCCGTTTTTTATAGTTACATTAATATTCAAAATCAAGTTGCAATTCCAATAAGGGAACTGTTCTAAAAAACACATAGTTTTTTTCACGCCTTCCCTTAAATTTTTACTCTATTATAAGAAAAGAGTGCAGATACATTTTAGACTGGTAAAAATTTTAAAACTTAATCTAGGAGTTCTACCAAATAAATGTTAGCGCTTAATTTTTATGTTGTATGTCAAACTGTATCTAGAATATTGTATACATATTACTGCCCCTATTCTAAAGAATGGCATACAACGGTTAGGGTAAGTGTAAAGAGTCATCATAAAACTTTTCCGAAACTTAAAACAAAAGCAATATTCAAAAAAACTAAAATTTTTTAAGTTGTTTACGAGTTATGTAGGAGGAAACTCTTTTTAATACTCTGTTTGAAGTATCAAATGTCAATAGAAATAAAATCTCGAATATATATATATATATATATATATATATATAAGAAAATATAAATAATTAAATAAAGTCATGAATATAATATTTATCGTATGCCAAATTAAAAAAGTTTATGAATAATGCTGAAACAACGTGAGTCGGTAAATGATTCCATACAGATATGACCTTTGGGTTTAGTTAACTTAGTATGTATTACTGTTTTTCTTTTTGTGAATTAATTAATTAATTTATCTGTAATAATTAATTTTTTGTATTATATAAAATGCAAAATGTATATATTATGTAAAAAATTTACAAAATTTTATTTTCAAAAATTACGAATGGTTATAATCGGGTATAAATTGTAACCGTGTTGCGACCTTGCACAGCAGCTGCTTATTTTTATTATTTGGTACGAGGAATTATTTTGAAAAATAGTTTTTTTTTGTGCGTATATAAATTGTTTTATTTTAAAGTTTTATTGTTTTTTAGTATGTAGCGAGTATAAACGTTTTTTGATTCTCGGTTCCACTGTATTTTGAATATTTGGGGAAAAATTAGAGATTGGGGTAAAGGCAGGAGAGTAAATAACTTATCACCAAGTATTTCCAATTAATAAGTATTGAATTTGTTTATTATAAAACTTTTATGTAACTGTTGAGAACCTGATAAATCTTTCACATGAAAAATGTTGCGTAATAGTTGAATTCAATACTTATTAATTAGCAATTACAAATATTCGGTACTTAGTTTTAATTTTAATTTTTATATTAAAATTAAATATTGAAAGAGAAAACCGATTTATAGTGGTTTTTATTTATTAATACTGTTATATAATTGATTCAATATAATTATGCAGGTTTCCAACTTATTAGACACAGTATGCGGTACACGTTTATTTTACTTAATAGGCAAAAATTTATGATTTAAAAAGTAACTGCAATGATAAAATGTTAAACTATTTAGGCTGTTTTTTTAAAAACAAATTTCTAGAGGATTAGAATTTTGTTACGGTTATAAAGATTGGATATTTTAATTATTTTTAAAATTATGTTGATTAGGACTAGTTTTTTGAGGTTTTTTAAGTTACGCAAGTTAAAGCGAGGGGACAAACTAATAGTGAAAAACAGGTGTTTTTAATACGGTTTTTAAGACTAAGTTAAATATGAATATTAATGAGATTTAATGAAATATTTTTATTGGTTTTTAGAACGTTTAATCAAGGGGGCGCAAATGTTAAATTTAATATTTTTGTTTTCGTTGTTCTTTCAACATATTCTAGCTGATACACCGGCTAATTGCACTTACGAAGATGCCCATGGAGAGTGGAAGTTCTTTGTGTCTAATTATTTACGAAATTGTACTAACAATTGTATGTTCAAATTTGGAAACATTTATATTAATTTTTTATAGCATCTATAACTGAAACACATGTTTTTAAGTTGTTATATCCTAACATAGCTGTAGATGAGTTTGGAAATAGCGGGATGTGGACAATGATCTACAACCAAGTATGGATTTTGTTTGATAATGTATGATTATTATAGGGTTTTGAAATTACCGTAAATTATCGAAAATGGCTAGTAATGTTTGGATACGATAAGAAAGGGGTTTCATATTGCAATACTGGTATGCCGTCCTGGACTCATGATACTTTTGCTCGACAGTGGAAGTGTTTCAAAGCCAAGAAAATGAAGTCAGATGACAAGTATGTTTATGGGACGACTTTTCTAAAGATGTTAGTGTTTATTGTTGATATAATACTTATATTTGTATACTGGGTATAATTTTGATGTTGGAGATTAGTTGATAAGGGAGATAACTTTGACAATAAATTAGGCTACTTTGTCAATTCTAGCAAACAGTGGCGTTATCACAAAGATGCCGTTTACTAACCGAGAAACTTCTTCATTCCTCTACGTTTGTTACACTTATCAAATTATAAAAGTTGATAGTTTAGTATGCCATACAAATATAGAAACAATGAAGATATAACTATGTCACTTACCAAATGAATGAAATAAATGGTATTTATAAAATATTAATGCATTTATAGTGACTTATTTTGAGTCTATTTTTTATTGTGGATAAAAAAATATAGTTAGATGTGTCAATTGATCATGTGGGATGGTGAGATGCGTATGTTTGTAGTAATGTTTGGTTTTTAAATTTTAGCATGAAGTACTGGTATATCTAATTGTATTTGTGATATAAATGTTTTACAAAATTATAAATGATGTCAATACTTTTTAGATCTAAAAAAATGTTTTTTCTTGAAATTTTTTTTATTTAAACAGTAAAAATAAATTAATGTGTGTTTATATAGATGGTTACGATAATTAATATATAGATTAATTATTAGTTTGTAAAAATATAGACGTTGTTCTTTTAATATTATTCGTTTTAGTTCCTATGTTCGAAAACCTTCCAAAACGTTTTTATCAATAGACTTTTTATCTACCAAATATAAATCTAACTATGATATGGTTGAGACTATTAACAATCATCAGAATTTATGGAGAGCTCAAGTGTATGAGGAGTTCAACAAAATGACTCTTAGTGAAATTCATCGTATGAAAGGCGGTTTTCGACCGGGACAATTAAAGTGAGTATTGTGATGATTGGATTATAATTACCAGCAGAATAAAGAATTGTTACAGAATGACGTTACAAAACTGATGTATAACATGTCATTTTATAGCTAATGATTTATTATGCTACCTTTAATGGTAAATTTGGTGCATTTGAAGTTATTATTATTATTATTATTATTATTATTATTATTATTATTATTATTATAGTGAGCTAAAGTACTTTAGTAGGAGTACATTTTGCCTCATAAAATACAAAAAGTAGATATTTAAAAATTATTGGTATAAGCAAAGAAAGACAGGGATCAATAATTACAAAAGCAAAAAAGTTTTGCAGATCATTCAAAATATAAAGCAACATTAAAATTAGGAAATAGTCATAGTAATAATATAGGCTGCTAGTTAAGTTAAAAATAAAGCAGCAAAACATTAAGTTATATAGAACAAAATAATTCACACGATACAAGCACTAAAGAAACACTAGTTGATATTTGAAAGACACAAACATTTTATTTTTGATATTTTGGGGGTTGATTAAAAGTGTTACATTTTACACAATTAAAAATATATTAATTTTACAATCATAATAAAGATTTAAATATATATATATATATATATATATATATATATATATAGGCTAGAACATTGTTGTTAATTGTTAAATGCTCTAAATCATTACATTATGATTCAGGGTGATATAATTTGTTAGTGCTACCCAAATCATTATTAGTTGCACTTTATTTTTAAAAATAAATTTCCGAATTTATGTTTTCAATATTATTAAAAAAAAAAGCTTAAAACAATTTTTGTTATAAAAATGTAAGCTTGAAAAATGTAGACTACAGGCACCTTTAAAACACAGTTCAATATTTATACTTTAGAGAACACACATTTATAAGTTTTATGGAAGTAAAGTGTTAAACCACTTCAATGCATATTTTATAATGTTAGTGAAACTGTCATAGTCTCTGTTCCCAACTTAAAATTAGCTGATTTTCTTTTTTAATTATACAACGTAAAATACTTTAAATTGTGTTTTAAAATATTATTTATACATTCATTTATTTCATTTTTGTTGGTGACGTAATCATCTCTTCATTATTTTCCATATTTAATATAAAACATAAAAAAAATCGACTTTGATGGCTTGATAAGCGTAACAAACGTAGAAGAATAAAGAAGTTTCTCGACTAGTAAACGACATATTTGTGACGGTGCCATTGTTCGTAAAGATTGACGAGGTCAACTGATTTTTGTCAGGGTTATCTTCCTTACTCCAAAGGCTACATATAGTATACATATACCATATATATATATATATATATATATATATATATACAATTGTAGAGTACCATTTGAACGATCGTTACAAGCCTCTCCCGAGGTATTGTCTATGGTGAATGAACTTCCGGACAATTTTGATTGGAGAACTCCACCAAGTGGAATGAAAAGTCCCGTTACTCCTGTCAGAAATCAGGGTGGGTGCGGAAGTTGCTACGCTTTTGCATCGACAGCCGCGTTGGAATCGCGCATACGTTTGGTAACCAATTTTACCCAACAACCCATACTATCACCGCAGGATATTGTAGATTGTAGTCATTACTCCGAGGGTAATTAATTGTGTATAGCAATAATAATGTAACATGAATCAATATATAGCAACATATTATTTGATATTTTTTGAACGTCATTCTTTGAAGGCATTTATCGCCGGGATAGTCTAGCGGTACAGCGCTCGACTTGGACCTGGGTGGGAATGGGTTCGAATCCCACCACCGGCCCACTAAATACGGATTTACGTTCGGCGCTGCTGAAAGATGGATTTCAAATCATTGTTAATGGTAAACCACTCCCGGTGGTTGATGAATTTATGTACTATGGATAACAAAGAATTCAGTTCTTTAGGGATTCGGCGTTGTATTCGCTTCTCTGCTGCAGCTTTTGGATTTTTAAGTAAATCTTTATGGAACAAAAGTAATATTTATATTAAATCCAAGATTAGAATATATAAGAGTTTAATGCGCTCTATTCTACTTTATGTATACGAAACTTGGACTCTCACCCAAGTAGATATACAAAAGTGTGTCCATTTTGAGCAAAGCTGTTTAAGATCCATATGGTTTCGCTCGCTGTCCTTTATTGAATGCAACCTTTTAATAGCTAATAAAATAGTTTAACTATTTCCGGATACTTGTAAGACACTTAACGTTCATTGACCATGTATTTTTAATATAATAAGAGAATGACGATTAAAATGGATTGGGTATTTTTACGTAGATTGCCCACTCATCCAGCTAGAATAGCTATGGAAGTCCATCCATTACCCGAAGAAGACCGAGTGATTGGTAAAATTATTAATTCTAGGCCTCCTGTAGGAGTGGACGTATACTGCATAAATATGGAAACAACGAAGTAGTAACTGCAATTTTATAGTTCTCGAATTTGGTTGCAACTACATGAATTCATGCATTGAATTGTAGGCTGCGACGGTGGTTTTCCTTATTTAATTGCCGGCAAGTATTCAGAAGATTTTGGAATGGTTGATGAACAGTGCAATCCGTATGTGGGCAAGGATCTTGGTATGTGCAAGACGAAGCACAAATGCAAAAGGTATTATGCAACAAATTACAAATATGTTGGTGGCTATTATGGAGCATGTAATGAGGATTTGATGAAATTGGAACTGGTCAAGTATGGTCCGTTTCCGGTCGGTTTCCAAGTGTACGACGATTTTTTACATTACAAATCTGGTATCTACTCTCACACAGGTATTGAGGTCAGTTGTGTTGGCATATGTGATTTCTGTGTTTGTATATTTACGATATATTTTGTGACGACACCATGATTTGCACAGATTGATGGGGCCACCTAACTTTTTGTCAGGGTTATTTGCTTCATTAATGAGTTTTTAAGACTTGTTATTTTATTCATAATTGTATGATTTAGTCCAACAGCTAGGTATGTTGAACGTGTACCCATTTGCCAAGGTGAAATCCCAGTTGTACCGCTGTACAAACGGTTTGTACTGTTAGTTTAAGTACTCACGTGTACTTAGTCCAGAATGTGCCGCGTGGAGGTGACCTCTGGGAATATTACCGTTATTAGAAATTAAAATGTTGCAAGCATCACTCAAATCTTGAGTGCCAGTCAGAGTTTATCTTCAGTTTTTTAATAAGTTTTTGTAATGTGATCTATTCTGCTGCTGAAGTAGGGGGAGGAGGGAAACGTAGATTTACCAATGCTACCTTTGAAAAACGTGAAAACGTCATTTATAGGAATACACTGGGGCATTTATTTATTTATATATGCTTTAACACATCAATAGAGACACAATCAGTAGATACATACATAACATATGATTAGTACCATCAAACAAAACAATACAAAATAAAAGTACTAAGTAAAAATTTGAAAAATTAATTAATTTATATAATTATCAAGTGACATGTAAGGTTATCATCAATATATTTGTTTAGCCAGAATTCTTGAATGAATACGAAACAATTGTGGAAATGATGTATGTGTTGATTGATTACATTTGAATTTACTATCGATACAGAAAAATGTTTTAAAGTATTTTATGCAATGTTACATAAGCCATTTGAATATTGATCTGGTGCATTCTCTAGTAGTAATCAAAGTTCATCGCAAAATTGATTTTTGTTTCTGGAATTTATGTTTTACAATTGTCATTATTTCAAAACCCTTTTGTTCTGAAAAGCATGGGCCAAAAAGATTGTTTCATAGTATATAATTGTACAGTACAATTTTAACTGAAGGTTGTGAATATCAAAGATTGAGTTATTATTTTTTTGGCCTTGTTCAATGAAATGGTATCCTCTTGTATTGTTTCTCTATTATATTATATATTATACAAAACCCTTTTGCTTTAAAAATAAGCATGGGGCAATAAGACAACAATTACAGTAAAAAAACAAGAACAAAGTTTCGTAATTCAAAGAGAACATGAGACAACAAAATGTTTTCATGTATTTGAATATTCTGCCAAACGGTTTGCTTGATTCCATGAAACATTCATTTCAATTAGATCTTCCCTAATAGTTCTTAGCCAAGTTTTCTGTGGTCATTGCAAAACCGTTTTTGCTGGTCTTTCGGGTGGGGTAAATGTAGAATTTGACCAAGTAATTTTCTTCGTCTAATTGTAATGATGTCATGTAGTGAACGAGATTCAGTTCTTCTCATAATCCCTTTATTTGAAATGTGATCGCGCCAGATGATTTTTAAAATACTTCTAAGACACCGGCAATGAAAAACATTCACCATCTTATCAATCTTGTCTGTTCGCTTCCACGTTTCACTCCCATATATTGCCATAGCAATAATGATTGATACGTACAAACGAAGTTTTGTCTTTAGGCGAATGGAAGAACATGACCATATTGATTTGAGTCTATGGAAGAGCGACATTGCCTTTCCAAGTTTGACTTTAACATCAATTTCGGTTTTTCCGTCTTTACCAATATTAATTTTTTACAGAGGTCAAGTTGACAATCTTGCGCTCGAACGCAAGACTTGGGACATACGTTTGGTTGAGATGTATTTCTATCAAATGGATATTTATTAGGATAAAGTAGATTGAATGATGGTATATAAAAAGCAGATGTGACAAATTGAATGGAGATGGGATTAGCTTAATAATATAGGTAAACTTTTTGTTTCTTTTGTGTTAAACACATTTTAAATTAAAGAGAAAAGTACAATGTACTATTTGAAATTGGATGTTTGTAATCAATGTTAAATATTTTAATCGAGGCCATCGATGAAATATTGACAATGCTGTTGTATTTACTTAAAAAATAACAATTGTACGTGTTTATTATCTATACACAAAATGTTTTAAAGCATGTTTTGAACAATGACTTGATGCATTCTCGACTAGTGATCGAAGTTCATTGTAAAATTATTTGTGGAATTTATGTACCATTTATTTCATAGGTGCGACATACGATTGGTTGCAATATATTTCCGTACAATCGGTGTTTATTAGGATAATATAGATTTCACAATGTCTTGTTTGAGAAACTAGTAGTTAGATGTTTTTATAACATTTAGATTAACGACAATTTTGCTTTCTAAATCGGATAAAAATGGCATATTACAGGTTCCAATTGTAAGGTTATGATTTCCAATAGTGCACAGAATTGTACAAAGTAGAAAGGGCATTTTAGTTTGCGCAACATCAACTGCCCTATGTGGAAGGTACTGTTAAGAGTGTTAAACACATTTTAAATGAGAGAATAAGGCACTTTTTTTTAAGCATTTTGCCCTATGTACATTTTTTATAATTGTAATTATATAAAGTTAGTGTTTATTAGTTGGCTGTAGATCTGTTTCAATATATATATATATATATATATATATATATATATATATATATATATATATATAAACTGTTTTGCAGGATTTATTAAATCGTTTCAATCCGTTTGAATTGACGAATCACGCGGTGTTGTTGGTGGGTTACGGCGTCGACAAAGTTAAAAACATTCCTTATTGGATTGTGAAAAATAGTTGGAGTAGTAACTGGGGCGAAAATGGCTATTTCCGTATATTGCGCGGTCGCGACGAATGTGCTTTTGAAAGTTTGGGTGTTCGTTTTGATCCTGTCATTTGATTTTTGTTATAATTGGGGAAATGTAAAATTTGATTAGTTTGATTGAGTTTGTCATTTATTGGAAAAGAAAAGGTTATGTTTTTATTATCTTGCTTGAGTATAGAATTGAACAATATGCATCTTTCATACATGATTTTATCTAGCATTGATTTTAACTTTTTTATATACAATCTTGGTGTTTTGATTACATGTTTTGCAATTTTATGATTGTTGTTTAAAAATGACAAATGGAAATTAAATAATATGAATGTGAATATATATTTATAATGATCATATTTTAAATACTTTGTGTTAATTACGTGGATAATTTAACACAACTACTTATACGAGTGCTACATTATTAGCGTAATAATATGGCATTTATTAGCGTCATTGGTTGTGTTCAGTAGGGCAAATAGTAAGAAGTACGTCACTGTTTTATTGTTACCATTACCTTTGCACTATTGTTATGTCTGTGTGTTGGGAGCGGATTAACGTGAGCTGCTTATTATATCGAACACTCTGGTTTGTTAACCCACTCGTCACAAGGATCAAAACAAGATTCATTTTCATTTCAGTTTGGTTGGTGACGTGGTCACCTCTTCATTATTTCCCATATTTATACGACATGTAGAACGATCGATTTCGATGGCTTGACAAGCGTAGATAAACGTGGAAGAATAACAAAGTTTCTTAGCTGGTAGATGGCATCCTTGTAACGTCGCCACTGTTCGCAAAGATTGACGAGGCCGCCAGATTTTTTGTCAGGGTTATCTCCCTTAGCCCAAGGGCTGTCTAGAATTTGCCAAAGTTCTTGGCCTAGAAATCCTACAACAATATCTCCTAAGGTTACTGCGGTCGATATTGAAAAAGTGTGAAATATGATTGGATTTAAATAGTTGATAAAAAAAATTAAGTCGCCTATCACTTAGAGGGAAAAGCTTAAACATTTTCAGACTTTCAAGGTACAATTTGAAACAAACCTTGTGGTGGATTTTTTTTAGAGTAGTTTGAATTCTTTCTAGTCAATAAAAGTCGAACTTTAATGATGGCATAACAACGTGAATACATTATTCCCAATAGGGCTTAATATATAACATGGAATCTTTCCGAAATTGCACTTTAAAAATTTAATTAAACTGAAACATGTTCGGTTTACATTGGTGTGATGAGACGTGAAGACATGCTCCCTATCCAATATGCTGTTACACGTAGATGAAATTACATTTATAAGTGACACAATTTGTTGGATAGCATTGTAACTAATGTCAAGACAATACATCTCAATCTGGATTTCAACAAAAAGAGTAGAGTTAAAAATGTATACTCAAAAATGCTTTAAAGCATGTCTTACAATGTTTTTTGAACATTGACCTGGTGGAGTTTATTATGTATATTCAAAAGTATTTAAAAGAATGTTTTACAATAATTTTGAACATTGACTTGGTGCATTATCTAGTAATAATCAAAGTTCATTGCAAAATTTATCATTACTTGTTGAATTTATGTACAGTTTATTTCATAGATGCGGCATACGTTTAGTTGTAATATATTTTCATAAAATTGGTGTTTATTAAGATAAGATAAATTGTACGGTGTTTAATTTTTCTAACTGTTGTAAAGTTTTTGCCTTCTTGCTCCCCTAGGAATATCTTTCATCATTAAGTTATACGTCTAATGCATCAAAAAAATTAATAAATGGAAGGCTGCAAAACTGCCTCGTTTTGATTCAGATTGATATTTCGAACCAAATTGTAGCCGCTATTAGGATGATTAAAAAAAACGTTTTTTTAATTTACTCAGCAAGCCAAACCTGATAAAAATATACTTTTTAAATTTATTAAGAGAATGTGAATTGTATCGTATTAAAGATTATGGTGGTTTGTTTCTTTGTACATTGGAAACTTGCGATTTATTTAAAGAGTATTTTAGGTCCGTGTTTTATTTCAGAGATACTGCTTGCCAATATATCAGGATTACTGGTGACATGGTCTTTAAACATTTTGAACACTTGAAATATACTTCTTGTAGGTCTAATAGTATTTACCTTAGAGTTATTAGAAAGTACGCTGATATATTAATACAAATTTTTACTTATTTATTTAATGTACTTAGCATACATAAAATAAATTTACGAACAGGGAACAGGTTTTTTTTCCAAAAGTCAGATCAATTAATATTCTTCCAGTTTTTAGTAACGGTTTGGAGAAGTTAGTTAAAAGTAATCTCTTAGGGTACTTACTGGATAATAATCTAGTTAATCTAGCTCAGCATGGATTTGTACCACAGTAATCCTGCCTTTTCAATCTGGAAGATTTTACTAAAGAGCTAACTAGGGTGTTAGAGCATTAACTTTTGTTAAAATAATTAACTGTAATTTTTAAAAAAGTTTTTAATAAGATATCCCCGTTATTTCTTGATGGTCAAATTTAAGTCCTATAGGATTAATTTTTCTCTTATTGACTGGATAAGGGACTTTTTACATAATCAAAAGTTTAATTTAAGGTGGGTACCACCTTGCTTTTTTGTGTGAGATTACTTCCGGAATGCCATAAGGATCAGTTTTATGTCCCTTACGTTTAATAATGTTTGTTAATAATCTTCCATTAGTAGATCAGACCAACATTCTGTATGTGAATTTTTGCAACAAAATATTATAAACATTTGACTATTGTCTGTTAAAAATGAGCTACTTTTAAATTTAAGTAAATGTAAGCTTATAAATTTTGGGTTATATTTAGAACGCTTTCTCTTAATAAATTTGAAAAAGTATATTTTATCAGCTTTGGCTTTGTTGGGTAAATTGAGAAACGTTTTATTTTTTATAGTCCCAATAGCAGCTACAATTTATTTCGAAATATCAATCTAAATCAAAATGAGACAGTTTTGCAGCCTTCCATTTATAATTTTTTTGATGCATTAGGTGTATAACTTAACAATAAAAGATATTCTTGGGAGAACAGAAAAGCTGAGACTTTACAACAGTTGAGAAAATTAAACTACTAATTTTATAAACAAAATATTGTACAATCTATATTACTCTAATAAACGCCGATATTACGAAAATAAATTGCAATCAAAAGTATGCCGTATTAATAAAATAAACTGTACGTAAATTCAATAATTAATAATAAAATCGGTAATGAACTTTGATTATTACTAAATAATGCACCAGGTCAATGTTCAAATTGTTCAAAAAACATTGTATGACATACTTTAAAACATTTTTGAGTATAAATTTTTAACTCTACTTTTTTTTAAAATCCAGCTTGAAATGAATTGTTAGCATTAGTTATAATACTATTCAATGACTTGTTCACTTATAAATGCAATTTTATCTACGTTTTACAGTATATTGGATTATGTTTATTACATCCACACATACATGCATTTTATTTTGGTTAAACATATTAAAATAAACTATTAAATGTTTACTAATATATATATATATATATATATATATATATATATATACTCAATACAACTGCTATTTTTTACTGTTTACTTGTTTTTATTTATGTAAACGTTGCTATTCTTAGAATAGTGAATAAAAATACTAGATGTATTTTTTAAAATTTTATTGTTTATTATGTTTTATGCGTGTTATGTTGTGTAGTCTATTTATTCTTTCAGACTGTTTAAAACAAGCAAAATTCGCTGCTGAATTTATAGTTTCTGTCTATTAATAAAAGCTAAAGTTTTGTTGTTAATTGCTTTATTGGCTGTTACTAATAGTTTTTTATTTACTGCTTTATTTTATTTTTGAAGTTTAATCAAATTTTAGAATATGTACTTATTATAAAATTATTTTCTTTAATTTATTTTGTAACAATTGTTTTCAGTTTATAGCGGCATTATTTTAATTATAAAGGTATAAAAAACGTTTTACAAGTTTTCAAAAAAATCCACAATGGTATTTTTATTTTATAAATTTATTTATAGTTTTATTAACTCACTGTTTAGATGGACACAATAATATAGAAAATTTATACTTTTTTTATTATTAACAGAAAACTGCTAGTAGTTCCAGCGTTAAATAACTTTCACATTTCAAAATCAAAAATGAAACAAACTAAAAATGTTTATAACCATAGGTAGTGCAAATTGTTTAATAATTTTGAAGTAACAATACAAGCATTGCAGATATGTGGGTAGATTAATTTATTAAAAGAATAAAGTTTAATGCTGTACCCAGAAATAACTGTTCTAACTGTTCTGACTTTTGAATCACTGCGTTACGCTTGCGTGACGTGCTGATCAAAAGTTGCTATTGTTTTGCGCTTACTCGTTGTTTTACGTGTCATTGTTGTTTGTTTTTGTTTTGTGTCGTTTTAGTGTTATTGTTTTTGTGTCAATTCTGCAACCTGCTGTTGCTCAATTGTTTGAATCAGTACGATTTGCAAGAATCGTGCCTGAATTCCTATATATATGCAGCGTTTCGGTTTATCAAAGAAAATAATTAAAAACTATTTCTTATAATTTTATTATTATAACAATCAATTTTATTATTAGTTTTGTTGTTATTATTGTTGTATATATTTTTTTGTTGTTTAATGTAACGAATATTCTGGAAGCTTCCTTTAGCTTCACTTTTGTATTGTGTACGTGACTTAGCGAGTCAAACAATAAACGCTTCTGTTTGTTCGTCTTCTTTCTATCTAGTTAAGGTGGACGGGTCCAACCTTAGGAGAAGTATAAGTTGTTTGTAGTTCAATTAGATATACGTAATCAATTATTTATCTGCGTAACCTATCGTCTAAATTGGTAGGGACGAATACGAACATACAATCGAAATAACAAACCCGCCGAATTAACGCAACCCAATCCATCGTCGAGTGCAGTGAATATGGTTAAACACGATCCATCAGTCAAGACCGATAAAATATATAAATTTCCATTTATTCCAAACAGTCCTGAATTATGGTTCAATTTAATGGAATGTTCGTTTTTACAAAGTAATATTAATGATGAACTCGAAAAATTTTATCTACGATACAAGCCTTACCTTTGGAAATGTATGCGGAGATACGTGGTTCAGCTATGCGACAACCGAATGAACGATCTTATTCCAAACTCAAAAGAATTTATTCTACGTAAATTTCAAAAAGTAAAGAAGAAAGTAAAAATTTGGTGGCTGATTCAACCTTGTTGGTTTACCCTGATTACAATCTTCCATTATGCTTAACAACAGATGCTTCCGATCACGCAATTGGTGCAGTACTACAACAAAAAGTGGATGAGGCAACAAAACCTTTAGGTTTTTCTCAAAGCGTTTATCGCATCCACAGAATCTGATATAGTACTTTTGGAAGATTATTGGCCCACTTATGCGGCAGTTAAGCATTTCCGGCACGCTATAGAAGGTCGAGAGTTTGTTATTTTAACCGATCATAAACCTCTAACTTATGCCATACATACAAAATCTGATCGTTATTCTCCACGAGAAGTCAGACATTTAGATTATATCTCCCAATTTTCAACAGATATTAGACATATTCAAGGTGAAGCAAACGTTGTGAACCTTTATCAAGAATTGAGATCAGCTCAATTAGGATAAAATTGATTTTGTTGATTTTGCAAAGAAACAACAAGAATATTTGCCGTTAGTAAATGAAATGCGTTAATCAAGTTTGATTTTGGAAGAGATAAAGATTTCGTCGGCGGAAAACAAAATAGTATGTGATATTTCTCAGGGATGTCCTCGGCCTTTAGTTCCCCCGAGTTTCCATCGAACCGTTTTCGAGGTTCTCCATAATCTTTCAGATCCGGGAGTCACAGCGTCACAGAAACTAATCAGTGAACGTTACGTATGGCCAAATATGCAGAGAGATATTAAAATGTGGACGAAACAATATATTCCGTGTCAAAAATCTAAAGTACACCGACACATTGCTTCACCCATAGGTACTTTCGCTAAACCGGACGCCAGATTTGACCATGTACATATTGATTTAGTGGGACCACTGCCGTTTTCAAAGAGAAACAGTTATATCTTAACGTATGTATTGACCGGTTTACAAGATGGCCGATAGCAGTACCTATTAAAGATATTACATCAGAAACAGTAGCAGAGGCTTTCGTCGATAGATGGGTAGCAAATTTCAGTTTGCCCTTCTACAATCACTACTGACCGCGGAGCTCAATTTGAATCCGCATTGTTTAAAAGAAAACCTAATTTCCTTGCTGGGATCAGACGATATTCGCACTACAGCCTATCACCCCAAGCAAACGGTTTAGTCGAACGTTTTCACCGACAATTGAAATCTTCATTGAAGGCAGTAGGCAAGACGAGCTGGTCAGAAGCATTGCCTCTTATTCTTCTGGGAATCCGTAGTACGATTAAGACAGACATTGATTGTACAACATCGGGATTGATCTACGGCACAACGTTACGTTTACCAGGCCAATTCTTCAATGAAAGGATCAACAATTGATAATCCCGCATCATACGCTGCACGTTTATCTACTCTTATGCAAAGTTACAGCCGGTCAGCACTCGAAGACGAAAAGAAAAATTTTTGTTCCTCAAGCCCTACAGAGTTGCACGCACGTTTTTGGCGTATCGATAGCATAAAGAAACTACTTTGGAACCTGCATATGAGGACCATTTAGAAGTGGTATCGAGAACAGATAAAGTTTACACAATTTTAAAAAAAAATAAGCAAGAAAACATTAGTGTTGATCGGTTGAAGGTTGCACATCTGGAGGAAACAGTACCAGGTGACGATACAAAAGGAGGTAGCGCAGAAGGAACAATGTATGAGCGCAAGATTCCAACAGCTTTAACTAAACTTAAATCAATTCTCAGGCAAGACAAGACAACATCGCCTCCGAGTAACAAGTTCGGAAGACTACGAAGAAACAATGTTCGGTTTTTTCTAACTATATTTTATATTAGCTAAATTCTTCCTTATGTCTATTTTTATTTCAGAGTTCCCAAAATTATAACCGGTAGTTTTGTCTACGAGGGGCTGGTGTAGCGTTTCCGGTTTCGTTATCAAAGAAAATAATTAAAAACTATTTCTTATAATTTTTATTATTATAACAATCAATTTTATTATAATTTTGAAGTAACAATACAAGCATTGCAGATATGTGGGTAGATTAATTTATTAAAAGAATAAAGTTTAATGCTGTACCCAGAAATAACTGTTCTAACTGTTCTGACTTTTGAATCACTGCGTTACGCTTGCGTGACGTGCTGACCAAAAGTAGCTTGTTGTTTTGCGCTTACTCGTTGTTTTACGTGTCATTGTTGTTTGTTTTTGTTTTGTGTCGTTTTAGTGTTATTGTTTTTGTGTCAATTCTGCAACCTGCTGTTGCTCAATTGTTTGAATCAGTACGATTTGCAAGAATCGTGAACCTATATATATATATATATATATATATATATATATTTATATATATATATATATATTGTTTTTATTATATTTTTTTGTGAGTGTGCAAGTTGTGTTGTACATTTTGCTTGCTTGTGTACGATCTGTATGACTTGTACTTAAATTATTTTTAAAAATCCCTATACTGATTATCACCTTGCATTTGCATTGTGATATTTACTTTTATTATATTTTTAACAGTATTCAGATTCCATAATGAATTTCTCCCAACCAGCACTATGTGGAAGACGCGGGTGTAGTAAGTCTGTAAAGACTGGTATGTTTTGTTCTGGGTGTTACACCTGGTTTCACGAAAACTGTACTGGTCTTTCGGAACCCCTATATCTAAAGTTATCCAATAGTGACGAAAACTTCTATTGTATAAATTGCCTATGGTCTAAGGAACATAGAGTTGATTCTTCTTCGGAGTTACTTAAGCTAGTCAATGAGATCAAGTCCAGCAATCTAGATCTAAAAATTCCGTCGCGGGTCTTCATGCGTCCTATTCAACCTCTACTTCAAAACAGTCAGAAGAAATTAGATTGCTCAAAGATTCAGTAGCGAGTCTTTTCCCTGTTGGTCAAGGATCCCCCTTCTTCGACCTCTATTTCAAATCAAACAGAAGAAATTAGACTGCTAAAAGACTCAGTAGAGAGTCTTTCCCATTTAGTTAAGGAACCCCCATTTACAACATCTAAAGCCGTCCTCCGACTCTCTCAGGACGAAATCCTTTGTGCTGCTAAACAACTTGCAGCTGAGAGACGACGTGATAACAACCTAATAATTAGAGGAATTCCCGAAACTGCAACTAACTATAAAGATATCGTCTCCAGATCGTTAATTATTGTCTACCATCGTCCCCTAAGGTTAAAATTTCCCGTATGACGTGTAAGCGCCCTCATTCCTTCCTCCCAATCATAGTCAGTAGCACTCCCAACGCTGTAAGCAATATCTTAAGTATCTGGCCCTCTGTTTGCAATAATTTTCCCGGGATTTGTCTACATAAGGACCATCCTATGTCTGACAGATTGGGTAAACCTCGTCCATTAGCCAAAAACAGTTGCCCGAAACTTTCGGCCATCCCCATTGTTAAACTTACCCCCCTTAAGCTCAAAGACACCTCAATTCCTATCACAAACTTTCAGGCTTTTTCCCCTCCGCCCCGGAGTCGTGTCCCTTTCCTTTATCGACTAAAAGAAACAGGTGCGCATCTTCCCTCATCAACCCCGTTCCATTAAGTTTTTTCTATACTAATGCGTTTAGCCTCTCGAATAAGCTTTTTGAACTAACTAGTCTAATCGAAGTCTCAAGGCCTCATATTGTCGGAATTACAGAAACTTGGCTGTCGGATGATATACATGACAACGAATTGCTAATCCATGGCTATAATATTATCCGGTTTGACTCTAAGGGCTCCAGAGGTGGGGGATGTCTTTTCTACATTAAAGAGGATATCAGTTTCACCCCCCAACCCTCTTCTGATCTTCATGATCAAGGGTACGATTTTCTCTCAGTTGCTATCACTCTCTCTTCAGGCGAGAGAATCCTCGTCTCAATCCTTTATCGCCCCCCGGCGCTTTCGAAGCCTCCAACCGCTCCTTATTTCTGGAACTCCACTCTACTTTAGCTTCCAAACATGACTTCCATCTTCTAATGGGGGACTTCAACGCCCCTTCTATTAATTGGAACTCGCTTAGCTGCTCTTCTAAGTCCTTCGATTCTACTCTTCTTCATTTTTGTATAGAACATGCTCTCACCCAGCATGTTCGCTCCCCCACCAGGTTTAGGATTGGTAGCTCCTCTTCTGCCTAGATCTAGTTCTTACAAACAAAGCCTCTTTGATCGACGGCATCCATCACTTACCACCCCTAGGTAAGAGTAATCATGCTCTTCTTTTTTTTACAGCTCACTTCCCCTTATCCGCAACAGGTCTGAAGCATACGTTTTCGCACGCCCCCAACTTCCGCCGTGCTGATTTTGTAAGTTTTAGGAACTATATCAGGAGTGTTACCTGGGATCTCTCCACTAAGAACATAGACAGTCTTTATGACCACTTCTCTCATCTCATCCAAATAGGTATTGAGCGTTTTATCCCATTTTATACCCCAAACCCTTCAAAACCCAGAATTCCCCGTTTTATTATTTGCATAATTAAATCTCGCAATATTGCCTTTAATAAGTGGAAGTCGACAGGTCTCTCCATTTTTCTCTACCGCTATTTAGATCTCCGTAGTAAAACTGTGGCATGTCTTAGGCGGCTTAAAAGCTTTAGACTCCATTTACTCCTGAATAATGCCAGATCCGATAACAGTCTTTTTTTCAAATTTATCAAAAATAAGAGAGGATATGATCTCTCCCTTCCTAAACTTAAAAGTAATTATGGGTCCTTTTTATCTTTACCAAAAATGTGCGCCACTTTTGGTGAATATTTTAAGTCAGTTTTCAATCAAGACTTTACTATTAGTTCTCTCCCTGAACCTATCCTTGATTCAGGATATCCCACTATTACGCCATCTTTAGTCTTTAAGCATCTATCACACCTTAAATCTTCCTCCCGAGGTGCTGATGAACTTTTCCCGAGAGTTCTTAAGGAATGTGCCTCTGAACTGGCCACTCCCCTTACACATATCTTTAATTGCTCTATCCAGTCCGGTAAACTACCTGCCATCTGGAAACTCGCTTTCATTCGGCCTATCTACAAGTCCGGTTCCAAGTTCAAGCCGGAAAGTTTCAGGCCGATCAGTATTTTATCCGGCTCTAGCAAAATCTTAGAGAAAATCATTAAATCACATCTGGTTAACTTTATCTCTACGAATAACCTAATAAATTCCGCCCAACATGGGTTTATGCCTGGGAGATCCTGTCTTTCCAATCTCCTGACGTTCACAAAGAGCATTACCGGCATGCTGGATCGATCATCATCAGTCGATGTAATTTACTTCGACTTTTGTAAAGCTTTCGATAAAGTTCCGCATTCAGCTCTACTCGGTAAGCTAAAAACTTTTGGGATAAGTCCTTTTGCTCCTTGACTGGATACGTGACTTTCTCACTAATCGTAAGTTCTGTGTCAAACTAAGTAGTGTAGCCTCCTCCCCCTCCCCAATCTCTTCGGGGGTCCCTTAGGGATCTGTCCTGGGTCCCCTTCTTTTTAATATCTATATCAATGATCTGCCCACAGTTGTTCAATCCAACATCCTGCTTTATGCTGACGATGTTAAAATCTGGGGCTCTAACCCCGAACAACTACAACAGGATGTTCTTAACATTTTCCAGTGGTCTAAGAATAATGCGCTCCCCCTAAATATTTCTAAATGTAATCATTTCTCATTTGGAAAATCCTCAGAAAACCGATTTATTGTTCCTAGTGCTCAGACTATTTCCACGGTTGACACGGTGAAAGATCTTGGTGTGACTTTCAATTCATCCCTTAGCTTTTCGTCACACCATAACAGAGCATCGTTAACCTGTTATCGACTTATGAAATTTTTTAGGCGTAATTTAGGAAATATTCCAGCTAGCTGTACCCGACTTCTTTATCAGTTATACATTAGGCCGCATCTCGAATATTGTATTCAAGTAACGTCGCCTATCCTAAGGGCAGATATAGTTAAACTTGACAAAGTTCAAAGAAGCTTCACCAGACTCCCACGCACCCTAAAGAGTCTTCCTTACCCCAAGCGATTGGAAGCGCTTCGTCTCTTCCCACTAAAAGATAGGAGACTCCGGGGCGACCTTATTCTAGTTTTCAAACTCTTAAACTCCACCCATCTTAAGCACATGTTTGCCCTCTCCCATGATTCCCGCAGAGGACACCCTCTTAAGCTCTCCAAGCCGCGAGCTCAATCCCGACTAGGACTTCATCATTTCTCGTTTAGAGTTATCACCGCATGGAATAACCTGCCCCCGCATGTCGTTCTAACCCCTTCCCTTCAGGCGTTTAAATCTGCATATGACAAATTTTACTTTCTCAAGTTTACTTAATGATTTTCTTTTGTAATTTACTTCTATCTTTTATTTATTTATTTTTCATTGATGCTTGATACCTTGAACAGAGTATTGAAAGGAGTTTTTCTCCTATTTAACTCTTGTACAAACCTGAAACCTGAAATAAGCGGGATATTAAAATCTGAAATTGAGAGTTTAATTAATGTTTACCTTGTGCCTTCAGAAAATACTATTCACTGTGTAGCGTTTTGAATGTTCTATCAACTTCCAATTTATGTAGCCAAAACTTTTAAATACATTTGAAAAACATCAATTAAATATGGGTGTTCGCCGTTAATATTAGTGAATGTAGTTTTTGTCTTTTTAATAATGATAGTAATTTAGATCTCGTGTCTTCATGTAGTAAATCTTTGACTTAAACTAAAATGGATTAAAAATCAATCACATAATATTAATTCTAGGCTTCGTTTTAGTTGATGGGTGCAAACATACACCCATGGTGCATAAGAAATATCCAAAGGTATGTATAAGAGATATAACCCTAATAAAAAAAATCACTTTTTAACAAATGATTATAAATAAGTATTTATTTTTCTGTTTTTATGGTGTATTAATAAAATTAATTGTATTACACTATTGCAATAAAATTTTTTTAGTTATTATAGAAAAAGATAATAGAAACTGTTTTTAACTTTAGGATTGTGCACAAATTAAATAGGACAAAACGCTTTTGAGTATTTGGTTTTTAAATTTTTAAAGGGAAATATGAAATGGATGGTGAGGTAGAGGGAAATTAGTCACAGAACAAAAATTTGAAATTAAGACTTACGAGGTGAGGCGCGCGTCACGCTACACGTTTATTAGAGCGTTGTTCATCTTTTTATTTCTTTTTTTTTAAAAATTATTACAGTATTTTTGCATTGTAATTAGTAATTTGTTTTATTATTACTTTTGAACATTTATTATTTTTGCTCGTTTTACATGATTATTAACTTCTACTATCTATCTTGATTTTGTCTTAATTTCATTTTTTTATATGATTAATGCCCTTTTATTGTACCGTTTATTTTATATATATATTTTTAAATTAAGACAATTTGAGAACCGAGTACTAAAAGGCGTTTTGGCCTACTTAACTCGTGTACAATCATGAAATCCTGAAAGGTCGATTGTGGAGGTTAACAATTATGGAAAACAAGCAAAAATTATAAATGTACAAAACTAATGATAAGTCAAGTTACGTATCGCAATGCAAAACCATTACAATAATTTTTTTTTTTTAAAAGAACAAAAAATGAATAACACTTTAATGGACGTGTAGCATGACACGAGCCTTATATAAAATAATACATATAAAATAAACTTTATTTATAAATATATATATATATATAATATTAAAAAAAATTAAAAATAAAATGTGTTATTATTATTGTTTAAAAAAATATTTATTATTAATTTTTGTTTTTAATAACTAATAAGGTTAAATTATTGACCTTAGTGTACTTTAATTTACATTATTGTTTGTGTAATCCATTTTTGTTGTTGATGTTTAGTCATTCAAACAGTGAGTTATTTTTAGTTTTATTTATTTATATGATTATATATTATATTGTATTATATTTTTAATTGGTTAATATGATTTAAAAATAATGAATTTATTCGATGTTTAATAACTTCTTTATTTTTTAATGTTACATTGGTTCTGAGTGCTTAATTAGACAAATATTTGCAATAAAAAATTTAATTGTAATTAAATTTAATTTTAATTTATAAATATAAAAATAGTTTATGATCCTTTGTTGCTACTTTTGGTTCTACATTTTATTTAAATAAACATATATTATATTATTAACAATGAATCTAGTAGTTAAATATTTATAGTTTAATGGTTAACATTTTGGATTTTTATTATATATTTATTAAATTTTTAATTTAAAAATATTACAATTTAATAATATTTTATTTATCTTTTAATAAAATGATATATTTTTGGTCATTGTTTTTAAAATTTTAATTAACGTATTTTGATAACGTTTTGACGCTTTTTATTTTTTTTTGCTTTTTAATTGTATTGATTTTTGAGGACGCATATTAATTGAAATTAAATGTAGTGTTATTCTATAATTTGTTTTTCATAATAATGAAAAACTAGATTTTAAATTTTAATTGCAGTTTAAGGTTTTTTATTTTAGAAAGTATACTTTTATTATTTTTTTGAATTGCGTTAGTTTTTTATTTTGGTTGAGTTTAGAATAACGTAGTTGTTTATTTTGATTGGTTTTTATGCATTGTTAATGTTTATAAAGTTTTAATCTTTAATAATGGTGATATTGCAGCAAGTTCACTCTACGAAAATTTATTAAGAACAACTTAATTATCCAGTGTTTAATTTTTTTAGTTAATCAATTAATTGAGAATTATTGATAATTATAATTATCAATTTCTATTCCAAACGAATGAGCATCACATTTTTGTGATTTTGGGGTTGTATTCACTTATTTGTTTAAATCCTGTAGTTTGTATGATTATATTGAATTGATGGAGTTTTAATTTTACTGAATAAACGCCGGTTTTAATTTTTTGTTGTTATAATGTATGCAGGCAAATAACTAATGATTAAGTATCCCTAGCTGATGAGTATTGGATTCGGTTATTATACAACGTCCGTGCACACGTTAAAGTATTTCTATCACCACATGGTGTATTCTGGACTAGAAGTACTCAAGAATCTAATCTAAAGACCAGGGATTGAGTACACAGCGATATAACTGGATTTTAGCTGGTACTTAAAAGGTGTTTTAAATTATACGTATATCATATGTAGCTATTGGTTGAAGTAAAATTGGCTGATTAAGATTTTTAGATAGAATGAAGTTGCTTTGAACAAAATTTATTAGTAGTTGGTTGAATATAATATGAAGTTAATATTTTAATTTTAATATAGTATGTAAAAGTAATTTTAAATGTTTCTACAAAAACATTTATTAGTGAACAATTAATGTGTTTTTAAATTTTTAAGATGTAATAAAATTTGTAATTATCAGTATGTAGCAAATCAAACGTTTGGATTAGTGTTGTACTTGGCGATTGTGATATGTGGTGTCAAGTTCACATAAAATTAGGTAAAGATTATATCGATTGCTTAACTAATTTTTAGTAGAATACATATATATTTATTTTAATGTGCATGAGTTAGAAATCTGGATTATTTTTTGTTTTAGAAAAAGGGAGTTGTCTCAATCGCGTTCCTTACAATTCTGTGATTGGATTTATTTTAGTGTTTATTGGAGGAGGAGTTTTATGTGGAACAATTTATTCCGCATTTTCGCGTGTTGATAATTTTTTTCGATTGCATTTTTTTGCTGTTGAATCGTAAGTTGTTTATAAACCTTTTTTATCGTATTTTAAAACTCGGTGTTTTTTTCTTCGAAGTTATTATTGCTTAAGAGGATTTTGTTGATCTCGACGTGAATGTAAGATAAGTTGGACAGTTTATTTGGTTAAAAAGAATACGTCGTTTTTGTTTGGTTTACTATTAAAAAATAATATAAAATTATTATAGGTTTATGGATTAAATGTTTTTCTGAAAAGCTATTTTTAGAATGTAGTTGGACGAAGTTTTGGATTTAGTGCCAATAATGCAACCCGTACGAGATTAGCGCCTTAGCTAATTGTGAAATTTGGAATAAACAATAATAATAATAATAATATTCTTAGTGGATAGTGGTGTGGTTGTCGAATCATTTTTCCTACATCAATACAGCATATCGAATGATTGACTTCAGTGTTTTATAAGCCTATCATACGTACGAGAATGACTAATTTCTTAGCTGATAGATTTTTGTGACAGCGTCATTGTTCGTAAAGATTAACAAGGCCTTTTATCCGATTTTTGTTAAAGTTATCTACCTTGGCCCAACGGTTACATGCGGTATATAAATACCTTAAGATCCATTTTAAGTACGCTGGGTGTGTGCTGGCACCCATTTGCTAAGGAGGAAGTTTACATATACTGCAGTGTACTCGCTTCCTGATGTGTTAGTCTAGGTGATTAGATACGCATGGTGACATTTATTAATATTGGGATGCTAATGATCCTGAGGATTTGAGTAGTGCTTATAAAGTCTCAATTTCCAATGATGGTGATATTCCTGACTGTTCGCCCTCCATGTGGTGCATCCTGGACTAGGTGTCACTAGGCATCTAGATTAATAACTGCAGGGTCCGAATGCACAGCGGTATAACTGGGTTTCCGCTACTGCGGGTGGGTGCGAACATATACCCAGGATACTTAAAAGGTATCTAAAGGTAAACGTATACCATATGTAGCCGTTGAGCTAAGGAATATAACCCTGACAAAAATCGGGCGGCTTCTTTAATCTTTGCGAACAGTGGCGACATTACAAGGATGCCGTCAACCAACCAAGAAACTTTGTTAAGCTTATCAAGCCATCGAAATCGATCGTTTATATGTCTTATAAAAATGGGAAATAATGAAGAGGTGACCACGTAACCATTAATATTACAATTATTGGAAGTTGAGACTGGTTAAGTTTAATTGAAAATTTTAAGGTTACAGCGTTTCAATAATAACAATTTATTATTATTATTATTACTACTTTAGTTTTGTAATTTTGTGATAGTTGTCAGTTGTGGATGGTAGTGAATTCCATTTCAAATTGTGCATTTTAACCACAATTTTTAGATTCCATGTTCTGCGCATTGCTTCAGTAGTCAATGGTGCCATAGTTATATTACTAGCTATCATTGTTCTCATATTTTCTATTTTGGTCAATAATGCAACTCGCGGACGTATTTATCGTGGTGACAGATTTATTTTGGGCGGACGTTCTACAGCTGCATTGGTACGTACCAATTATTTAATATTCATTTTTTACACAACTCAAAAGTTGAAGATTTGATTTGAGAGATAGGGAAATTTGTATAACATTTTTAAAATGAGAAAATTGTGTAGTGCAGTTAACATAAACATATTTATTTGTAATCTTAATGTAAAGAATCGAGAGGATGTTGGGTAGTAACAAGTGAGTTGTGCTTATTTTTGCTATTAGAAAAGGTTGAAACTGAGTATGTGGATGGTATGGAAATGAAAAAATTGGTATTCGAGATGCTAATGACATTGAAATTTTGAGTAATACTTATAAAATCTCAGTTTCAAATTATGGTAATATTTCTAATTACGTATAGATTTATAATAATAGTACAGATCGGGGGTTGTATGATTAATGTAGAGGGCTGGATTCGAAACAGCGTATGCGCTTGGGTTCGACTTTCACCACCGACACTAAATGTGAACCCTAGTTTTGAATTTGCTAAATATACACATTGTAAAAAGTGCATCTTGCAAAACATTCAAACAGTAACAACTAATCGACTGAATAAGATAGAAATATTATATTAATGCAGCATAACCAACTTTGATGGACGTTTGTGTCTACTGAAAATTGAGTTCAGTATAGCTTCCATTTGGTAAACGTATGTAGCTAACTTTGGGTAAATTGACAATATTTTTGATAGGGTGGAAACATCTTTCGTGAATAGCGTTTTCCATAATTCATTTCTGACAGCCAAACATTTCGTTTTATTCTCCTACGTTTTTCACGCTTGTGGAACCGGCTGAGGGGAGGGGTTCGATTGTTTGAGATGTTCGATAGAAATAATAACGAGGTGACCATGTCACCAACCACAAAACATTATTATTATTATTATTATTATTATTATTATTATTATTATTATTATTATTATTATTATTGTTATTATTATTATTATTACTATTATTACTATTATTACTATTATTATTATTATTATTATTATTATTATTATTATTATTATTATTATTATTATTATTATTATTATTATTATTATTATTATTATTATTATTATTATTATTATTATTATTATTATTATTATTATGATTATTGTTAATATTATTATTAATATTTAAATCAAAAGCTTTGATGTAATTTAAAACGAACAAGTATTTTTTGTTAGATTTTGAATATTGCTTCAAAAAATCTATTGGTCAATTGGCTGTGATTTGAAGGTTATATGTTTTACGTATAGGTTGAACGAATTGTATTCATTTGTTGTTTAATTTAATATGTTCCGGGTGGTATAGCGGTACAGCACTCCACTCGAACCTGGGTGGGCATGGGTTCGTCGCCCACCATCGGGACCAAATGTGTGCCCCTTTTCGGCTTTCCTGAAATATCTACTGCTTAAAGATGCATTGCTCATGTACAACATTTGAACTAGTAAAAATGGAAAGAATTGTCCATATTGTATTTTTACGCCATCTCTTTTTTCCCATTCCAGTTTATGTGCATTACCTACGTAACGATAATTGTCTGGCTTCTGTTCCTCGTCTTTCTTGTTATACCCACATTCTGCTGGATGATGTTTAGTTCGATTTGCACTGCCGAACTTGCCGACGTGTGGAGTGGTCCTGGAGCACGACGTCCAGGTCCAGATACTCGTGTGGCGCCTTCGTTGTCAGAATTGAAAGACCGCCGTGATTTTTTTGAAAAGACATATGAAGCTCGATTGGCCAATTATTATCATCAAAATTATCACGAACATAAGGGCTCTTCAGCCTTTATGATGCCCCAAGCCGATGTGACTTTCATTTGCAGTTGGGTCAGTCCGTACCTATAAGCAATCGCCTTCGAACGCGACTGTTCTCGCCCGATTTCAATTATGTATTCAATTTGACGCATTATGGTAAGTTGGATTTTATTATTTGTTCGATTTGAACTTTGGTGGGCATGGGTTCGAATCCGACCACCGGTTCAATAAAATGCGGGCCCACGTTCGGCTTTGCTACAATGTCCATTGCTGAAAGATGTTTTTCGTAAAACATACAAAGTAATAAACATAAAATAAAATAAAAATAAATAAAATTTCTTTAATTAGTTGCTACTGCTTAAGTGTTTTACGACAAAAACACATTTTTCATTATTTGGGCATTTTAGCGAAGCCGAACGGCAGTCCGCTTCTGGTATCTGAGGTGCCATTCAAATGCATGTCTATCCAAGTTTCAGTCCACTGCTGAACCACTAGAACATCCCGTGTGTTAGATAATCATTATTGATTGATAATTTGTTTTTATATTATTATTATTATTTATTTATTTATTTATTTACAAAACCTTTCTGCATGGGGTAATAAAATAGAAATTATAGCTAAAACAACAACAAAGTCCCATTACTCAAAACGAACATGAAACAACAAAAGGTTTCCAAGTATTTGAACATTCTGCCAAACGCTTTGCTTGATCCCATAAAACATTCATTTCAATTAGATTTTTCCGAATCGTTTTTAGCCATATTTACTGTGGTCTACCCCAACCTTTCTTTTGCCATTTTCAATCGTCCATTCCAAAACCGTTCTTGCTATAAACGTGGAATTTGACCTATCAACTTTTTCGTCTAATTGTGATGATGTCATGTGGTGAACGAGACTTAGTTCTTCTCATGATCTCATTATTTGAAATGTGATCGTGGCAGGTAATCTTTCAAAGACACTGGCGATGAGAAACATCCACCATTTTATCAATCTTGACTGTTCGCTTCCAAGTTTTATTTCCATATATTACTACTACATATATTATTACTAATATTATTATTATTACTGTTAATGACATTATTATTATTATTATCATTATTATTATATAGGTTTGTGTTTTTATTTTATTAATTTTTCTATTTTACGTTTATTACTTTGATTGTTTTACGAGAAACGCATCTTTCACTAGTGGGGACATTTTTGCAAAGCCGAACGTGGACCCGAATTTTAGTGGGCCAGTGGTTGGATTCGAACCCCGATACTTTCCAAGGTCCAAATCGAGCGCTGTACCTCTCGACCATCCACATCCAATACTCATGCACCATTCGACCAACTCAGTCACTTTAGCTCAATAAGATAATCAAAAGTTTGCCATTGATTTTTGATTCCGTCTGACCAAATTGTGTGTCACGACGACACAGTACGGCCAACTTGTCATCCTATTATTATTATGAATTAGAATTCAAACATTGAATAGAGATTATAGATTTTTGGTGGTTCTGATGATAAAAGTGTTTGTGTATATCCAAATTGGCACATTTAGTTTGGGGTAAAAATAATTGTTGATTATCTCCAATACTTTTATTTATTTTTGATATGATTGTTGTTTCTCAAAAGCTTTACCAAGGAACATGCTTATCCAAATTCGAATTCAACGCTCTATATCACTAGATAACATTGACATTGTAAAGCATTTGGTTTTTCCAGACGAGTGTTACTTGTATAATAGTTGATGGCCATGTTGTTATTTATTATTTATTTTGGTTGGTGATCGATGGCTTGATAAGTGTAACACAAACGTAGAAGAATAACGAAGTTTCTTAGCTGGTAGACGGTATCTTTGTGACGTCGCCACGATTCACAAAGATTAACGAGGCTACCTAAATGTTGTCAGGGTTATCTCCCTTAGCCGAACGGCTACATGTAGTTTGTGTATACCCTAAGATACATTTTATGTATCCGTAGCGGAAGCCCAGTTATACCGCTGTGCACTTGGACCCTGCTGTTATTAATCTAGATGCCTGTTAACACCTAGTCTAGGATGCACCACCTGCAAGACGAACAGTCAGGAATGTTATCATTATTGGAAATTGAGACTTGGTTAAGCATCACTTAAATCCTCAGGATTATTAGCATTCCATGCATTGTATATTGAATACAATATAAATGAATAAATTTAAATAGACGAAATTAATTTATTGATAATTGATAAACTATCATCATTGTGTATCCCAATGATTTTATTTATATTATTGTTTGAACAGACTAATTGTTTCTAAAACTACGTGTATGTGTGTGTGTGTGTGTCTGCATTGATCTACCTATTAACGGGTGACTAAGGAAGTAGACATATTGATTTACCATGACCAGTGTGACATTTATGATTTATAGCGGTATTATAGTAATAGTAATGCTAATTATGATAATAATAAGACGAATATGCATTAGTGTTTTTATTTGAATAGCTGATAGATGTCTCTATTTGCCATGTGTTTTTACAATTATTGCATCTACATTCTGGATAGAAAGTTATCCATGTCAGATACGTCACAGATAAAAACAGATGACTAATTTGCTGGACTCATACTTGTCAATAAACAACAGTTGAACCCCCCACTACTGACACTAAAGTACGGGGCCTTGTCTAAAACTTTACTAAATGTTTAGGTACTTTCTTTTTTAAGGTAGAGACGTATGAACATCAAACCACAAATACATCATACCTGGACAAAATAGGTATGCGTTCGTTTTTTTAAAGTTTTTATTCCTATTTCACGATCTGGACAAAACATAATCAATCCTAAATATTTATTTGCTGAAAAATGTTTATTGTGAAGCATCAAAGCCGAGTTGGAAAGTATATATATATATATATATATATATATATATATATATATATATATAGAGAGAGAGAGAGAGAGAGAGAGAGAGAAACTTGTTACTGGGTTTAGTAAAAATGCTTTCGTTCTGACATTTACTTGACAAATTAAAATTAATAATAATTTTACATAAAAATAATAGAAGACGTAAACTGTGAGATTTATTTTACATTCTCTTTAGTCACAAACATAAGGAATCAATACAAACATATATAATATATATATATATATATATATATATAGATAGAGAGAGAGAGAGAGAGAGAGAGAGTTAGACTTGTCGCAGGGTGAATCCGTTGTCGACAACTTTGCTAAATGTTCCTTGCTAAACAATATTTGTGTAAAACATCACACCTAAAAAATACTAACGTTTGTTATTGATTTTTTTTCATGTTCAGGCATTTATATTCACCCGTGGAGATATCAAGAGCCTTTGTTGTATCGCGAAGCCATTGTAACGTTGCAGGATTTTTCACGGTTTTGTGACGAGGTAAGTGATTTTATTTATTTTTTAAAAAGGATCTGTTAGGTGCAGTTTAGTGGTGATAGTTTTTTTTTTCGAATACACGAGAGGTACTTGTATTTTTTGTATAGTTTCTAGTTTCACCAATAGCGATTCTAACTTTGTGCTCTAGCACTCTTCTTCTGTCGAGTGGAGTTTTCAATGTATGTATGTGTGTACCATTGCCATGTTATACTACATGAACAGTTCTAGCCAAGCTGGAGGTCAGCACCCGACTGGAGTATCGGAGATGGAAATCATCATCATCATCGGGGATAAACATCCCCCATCGGTTATTATCACTCAGGGTAGTCCAAAAACCAAAGCGTTTGCAAAAACGTTAACTTTTGTAGTGTGTACTCGAAGAACGACACTTGAGGTGTGCCGACATTAAATGTTAATTACATTCTCCGAGTTAAACCCTCCAATGATCTCTGTTGGCTGCATAGGGTAAACAAACGGACGCCCATTTAAATAATTCATTTGGATGAGGGGGCTTAGCATAAATAAAAGGACTGAGTTCGCATGCTACAATGTCTGTCCAAATTTTACGTTGGCCGTTTTCTGTTGACCACATCGGTACATTTAGGTATTGATGTATACTGAATAGCACTCCTGTTGAATGGTACCTTTATAATAATTTTATTCTATTTGGTTATTATTGCTTGGTATGTTTTAAGGGAAGCAGGGATGTCAATGATCCTAAGGATTTGAGTAATGCTTATGAAGTCCTAATTTCCAATAATGGTGATATTCCTGACTGTTCGTCCTCCACATGGTACATCCTGGACTAGGTCCCCATTGGCATCTAGACTAATAACGGTTAGGACCGAACACAAAGCTGCATAACTGGGTTTTCGTTTTAGCGGTTGGGTGCAAGCATACATCCCCCCTGAGCCTAATGGCTACGTTGAGATAACCCCAACAAAAAAATCGTGCCGTTTCATCAATCTATACCGAACAATGACGACGTCACAAGGATGCGGTTTACCAGCCAAGAATCTTCGTTATTCTTCTACACGTTTGTTGCACTTATCAAGTCATCGAACTCGATCGTTTCCTATGCCGTACAAATATAAAAATCATGAAAATGTCACCAACCGAAAATGAATGAACGAATTTATCTGTTTGGTGAATGAAGACTGGCTAATTTAAAGGTTTTGTGTTGGTTTTGTCCATTTGCTAGGAAAATTGTCGTTTGTTGTAAAATGGAAAAAACGTTGTGTGTTCGCCGGTGGTGTAGTTGTACCGCGCTCGACATGGATGGCTACGGGTTCGATTCCCACCATCCCGAGTCATTAAATACGGATCTACATTCGGTAAAATGTCTACTTCCTTTTCTCAAAAAGTAATAAAAATAAAACAAAATGTTTACAGCTGGCACTTAATGCAGATCTTTTTAGGGCTACGCTAAACTTAAAAAAAACCCAGTTGATTTATTATATTAAATTGAACATGATGCACAACTAAGTTAATTATTTAAAAGGAATTGTTGTATTTTATCAATCATAATTATAACTTATTCCGCTTATCGTTTTTATCATGTGTTCTAAATTAGGGAAAGAACGGGGTTGACGTTTTTTTATAGTACGTCTATGTGTTATTGGTGTGTGTGTGTGTGTGTGTGTATTCCTATTTAATTTTCATCCTATCTTTGATACGATTGAACATAATATTTGATTTGCTTGATTGTTTTGAAACTGATTTTTGGACATCACGTGACGTTAAAAGTTTCTTTTGTATTACCCAATTTCAAGATTGATGTGTGTGTGTGTGTGATACAAGAGTTAACTCACACATTTTCCTTGTAATGTGATTTCGGTCAGATTGGATCGAATATTGTAGTTTGTTTCAATTTATAAGTAGAAAGGTAGAGAACTATTATTAATTCGTTATTGCCAAATTGGTGTTACCAATTAGCTATACTATTGATCAAAAGTCAGATGATTGGGAGGTTCATTCATTCATTTCTAGATTTGTACAGCAGTCGACTTCGATGGCTTGATAAGCGTAATAAGCATAACAACGCTGCTCTGCTAATAGATGGCATCTTTGTGACGGTGCCACTATTCGCAAAGATTGACCTGACTTATGTCAGGATTTCTTATCCCATCAGCTACATATCCTAATCTACGTTTTAAGTATCCGAAGCAGTAGCCCAGTTATACCGCTGTGCACCATGTTCCTACTGTGTTAGCCTAGGTACTTGAATGTATCTAGTCCAGGATTCATTATGTGGAGGAAGAACAGTCAGGAATATTACCATGATTGGAAATTGAAGCTTTGTTAAGCATTACTCATAACTTCAGAATCATTGGCATCCCGAACAACGTGTCCCAACTGGTACAAATTTTGCTGTCGGGACATTTATGACGAAAGATTGTGAATTTGGAGGTTGTTTCGAATATTGTAATTGCTGATATTTTTCGTCTAATCACTCCCACCCGTCATTCCCTGATACAAAGGATGCAAAGGAGATGTTGTGTCAAATGTATAAAAGACATTTTTCTTCAAATTTATCGATTTTTTTAAATATGTAAATCTAGGTTTTGTTTGCATACAAAAGTAGTGTACTTGACAATTTTTATCTTGGTGTTTTTCTCCTAAGTGGGTTTTCAACTTTTCCCAACAATTTACTTTATTGAACGATGAACGATTGTCAGAAGTAATTAGGGAGCTCAGAAATGCAAGTTGTTTCTACGTCGGAAAGCCTATTCATTAGAAATTTTTGCAATCTATTGCATCACCAGTTGTTGAATACATTTCCTTTTTTGTTTTTACTGGTTAACTGTTATTGACGGGATGAGTAAGTATCAGAAATGAACCGATCTAGCCAGTCCCAAGCCTGGTTAGAGGACAGTAAAAAAAACACTCAAAAACTATTTAATAACTATAATTCTTCCATTTGTTTTAATACAAAACCAAATAGAGAAAATTTACTAGAAACAGCAATCCTCTATAACAGAAGGAATAACTGGAGAAGAAGACTGGTTAAATGCTGTTGACAGGATGAATATTGTATGCCAAATGGACATACGGGCTTGCATTTAGTTCTGGTGGTGGGACTCAAACTCATACTCACTCCAGTCTCAAGAGCCTAGCGTTCCAGTTACATCCACTACCATAGCATTATTTGTTTGTTTAAACCTAGAAAAGATACCAATGATTGTGATGATTTGTGAGTAATACTTGTTGTATTCCTGACTCTTCCTCCTCCGCGTGGTGCATTTTGGACTAGGTGCTGAGTGGCATCTAGACTAATAACAGCAGGTAGCGAGTCTACAGTGATATAACTGGGCTTCCGCTTCGGCGGGTGGTGGGTGCAAGCATACGCCCAGGGCACTTAAAAGGTATCTGAAGATATACATATACCATATGTAGCCGTTGGACTAAGGGAAATAACCCTAACAAAAATCAAGCGGTTTTGTCAGTCCCTGTGAACAGTGACGACGTCACAAGGATGTCATCTATTAGCCACAAAACGTTGTTCTTTCATGTTTGTTACGCTTATCAAGCCTTAGAAATATGGAAAATAATGGAGAGGTGATCACGTCATCAACCAAAATGAATGAATGACTTGTACAATCTCAATTCCCGATCATGCTGTCATTCTTCTTTTTAATGCATTCTGGATTTGGACTAATGGTTTCGACTTTGAAAAGTGACTACCAGCATACATTTTGGCGTAGATTAAAGGTTTCTTATGGTATTATTATACAATATGCAGTTGTTAAGGCTAACGCAAACAACACCGACAACAAAGTGAAATGGTTTTGTCATTTTTGGTGAACATTGGTTCAAGGGTTCTAATGATCCTGACGATTGAGTAATGCATATAAAGTCTCAATTTCCGATAATGGCGATATTCCTGACTGTTCGTCCTCCACGTGGTGCATCCTGGACTAGGTGCCCCTAGGCATCTAGACTAAGAACAGCAGGGATCGAGTACACAGCAATATGAGTGGGCTTTCGTTTTGGCTGGTATATAAAAGGTATTTTAGGGAATATGTATACCATATATAGCTGTTGGGTTAAAGGAGATAACTTTGACAAAACATCAGGCGGCCTCGTTAATCAGTGCGAACAGTGGCGTCGTCACAACCATGTCGTCGATAAGCCAAGGAACTTTACTATTCTTTCACGTTTGTTACACTTATGAAGCCGTCGAAATTTATCGTTTAGTATACCGTACTAATATAGAAATAATGAAGAGGTAACTATATTACCAACCCCAATGAATGATGAATGATTGGCTCAGTCAGAAAGATAAAATTTATAATTTAAGAAATTTTGTTATTTTTCTACGATACACATATAAAACTATTAGAAGTGATTGTCTGGTATACATTGCGAATATTGAAATAGCGAAGGGGTGACCGCATTAGCACTCATATTCAATACAACAACAACAACAAAAGTTGGTGTCAAAGCCACCTCTTTATTAGTTCCAAGTTCTTAGAGCATCACGAATGATTCCTCTCCATTGTTCACAGTATTCGGAGGCGAGCACAGATATGTCAGTCCAGCGACTTTGTTTCCAAGATAAAATTCCGGCCAAAATAGGGTGAAGATCGTCCCGAACAGCATCCATCCAAGTACGTTTTGTGACCACCTTTCCTTTTCTTCCAATCGGCATTTGGACAAGCCAAAGTTACGGAACGTGAGATTGCATCGGGATTTCCCCGAAGAACGTGACCAAACCAGCGCAATCTACGTTGTCGCGATACCAAGGAAGGAAGTTCATGGAATTGGAGGTCATCTCGAATTTGGTGGATACTGATCTTTCTTGTCCAGTCCCTTGATACGGATGATGCAAAATGATTGTTGTGCCAAATATATCTGACACAACCCATATTCAAATGAATTACGAATTTTTAAAATGAGTCTTTTTATTATTCAGGTAACCATCGTCGGTCCCTTGTTTTTGTGTTCACTCCTCGGAGCGCTTTTTGTATTATTGGGCCTAGTAAGTGTTATTTTACAATTTTTTATTTACACTATTCAAAATTTGATTCCAATTTGTTAAATTTTATGGATATGTATGTATTCACAAGATGCTTTTTAGTTATATATATATATATATACATTTATATACATGTACCTTAACATATCTTTTAGGTACCCTGAGTAGGCGATTATTGATCCTTGTTAATCTGAAGATACTAATGATCGTGAAGATTTGAGTAATGCTTATAAAGTCTAAATTTCCAATGATGGTGATATTCCCGACTGTTTATCCTCCACGTGGTGCATTGTGGACTAGGTACCCCCTAAGCACCTAAACTAATAACTTTAGGGTCTGAGTGTACAGCGGTAGAACTGGGCTACCGCTACGGTGGGTGGGTGTAAACATGCACCCAAGATACTTAAATGATATCTATAGGTATACGTATACCATATGTAGCCCTGACAGGCGGTTACGTCAATCTTTGCGAACAGTGGCGATGTCACAAGGATGCTATCTACCAGCCAATAAACTTTGTTATGCTTTCACGTTTGTGTTTATTAAACCATCGAAGTCGATCGTTTATATGTCGTATAAATATGGGAAATAATGAAGAGGTAACCACGTCACCAACCAAAATGAATGAATGAATGTTAGTCTAAATTCAGAAGGTAGTACGCGCTATCAGAATTATTGCTATTGCTGAAAATTGAGACATTATAAATACTGTTCAAATTCTTAGCGTTATTAACATTTTTAAGGTTCGCTGGTTCGACCAATCAATTGGCAAAGATGACAGATAATAAAACATCATTAATGAAATAAATAATTTTTATCGATTTTATATACTAGATAGAAACAACTGATCTACTTCAATGTTTTAGAGCGATTTTTTAGAAATAAAAATTTGAAATACGTTAGTAATAAATACTTTTATAGACGTTATCAAATTGTTTTATCGTATTTTTTGGATTATATTTTTTAAATAATATTTACAAATAATCTCTTTCGCTGTTTTGCTTTGAACCTTACCGGCAATTTATTATATAATAATAGTAACTAATAATAAATGTTATTCATATTTTACTGGCTTTTATTTCAATAATTGTTATTGATTTTGGGAACCAAACGTTATTTGTGTTTTAATTAAAAATAAATGATTTTTTACTTTTTGAACATAACATGACATACGATGGGAAAATTGCTGTTTGTATATCCTATATCGAGATTAAACTGATATATTCGGATTTAGGTGCTAACACACAGTCGTAATGTATTTTTTAGTAGATGTTCGATGGTATGTCATTCAATCGATAAACGACATCGTTGTGACAACATTTTTTATTTAATTCATTTTGGTTGGTGACGTGATCACCACTTCATTATTCTTGACTTGTAGATGCTAATGATTTTGAGAATTTGACTAATGCTTATAAAGTTTCAATTTCGTGTAATGGTGATATTCGTAACTGTTCCTCTACGACGTGCTACATACTAGACTAGGTGCTGAAGGGTATCTAGACTTATAACAGCAGGTATCGGGTGCACAGTGGTATAACTGGGCTTCCGCTGCGGCCGATGGGTGCAAGCCTACACCCAGGGCACTTAAAAGGTTCGCAAAGATTGACGAGGTCGCTTGATTTTTTGTCAGCGCTATCTCCCTTAACCGTGACCTTTTTAATATTATGGCTGTATGCTTACATCCGTGTACCAAGGAAGAATACCAGTTAAATTATCCGTACAAAATGTTTATTCTCTCGACTAATACATGTTCTCATAAGAGTCCCGCCAGTCTATTTTCAATTCGCTTGTGTGAACGGGCTTTTTTTCGCTAATAGAAGTACAATAATCAGTAAGTAACCGATTGTAACGTCTAATCTGTCAAGTACAGTTGCAACAATTGGCGATTGGACATTACAACGTGTGCATAATGTTGGAACTTTAAAACCGTCTTATTATATACATGGAATAAGACGCGTGGAGAATGGGAAACATAACATAACAACAACATTAATTCTAACTATGAATAGCTTCTCGAATTCCTATAGGAAAAGGTTGTTAGATGCGAATTGAACTTGGAGGAATAAATGAAGTTTCTTGACTGGAAAACCGCTTCCTTGTGACGACACCAGTGTTTACAGGATTTGACGAGGCAATCTTCGTTAAGGTTTGACACCAATTGACCGATCTACAAGCTTAATCGGCTACATATGACAAATAATTATTTTGAGATACCTTTTAAGCATCATGGGTATATGCTAACACCCATCCACTGAACAGTAATCCAGTGAAAGCCCAGTTATACCGCTATGCACTCGGTCCCTGCTGTTATTAGTCGAGATGCCTGTTTGCACCTAGTCCAGGATGCATCACGTGGACGATGAACAGTCAGGAATATCACCGTTATTGGAAATTGAGATTTTATTAAAGATTAATCAAATCCCCGGGAGCAATTAGCATCCCAACGAAGTTTGTATTAATTATTATTTATATCTGTGCAACAAACATTAAAGAGTTGACAAATTGGACTGTGTTTGGATTTAATATATGTTAAAAAAAGTATTTTATCTATTTTAAATATACGTTTTTTAAACATTTTTCATTCGATGCACCTGAAAATTGTCAGACGTTATTCATAGGCTCATTGTCGGGCTATTACACCAGACTGAAACTAACCAAAGAACTAACCGACTTCAAGCAAAGTGTAGCTCTCAGATCTCCCAAAAATCACAATGATTACAAGGCACATTTTTGATTCAATTACGTTTGACGTTTTCTTATTTTCTACCTATTCACAATTTTTTACATTATTTTTTTCAAGATTGAGGTGTTTGGTGATTATTATTATTGTTATTGTTTTTTTACTAACTTCTCTCTTTCTTTTTATTTTTACATGCATTTGGAATTTTTAATCGCTATTGGCATTTGTTTATCTGTTTATTGATTTTTTTTTCAAAAAAGTATTTTTTCAATGTATCGCATCGCATTATATTGTCACCAATATAATTTTGGCGTAAAATTTTACTTATGCTACTTATAATGTATTTCAGTATTATATATTTGAGTATGTGGTTAACTCATTCAATAATATAAATCATCATTATTATTAATTTATATTGCATTTTTTGTGTTTAGTACAATTATTCTATTTGTATGTGCGTGTGTATATCCTTATTATGTCATATAAGTAAATTGTTTGAATTTTGTATACTTCAACTTTATTTGCTTTAAATATTTCCCCCAATTGTATTTAGCATTTTTTCAATTATTATTTATCCACTCATTCAAAATTTGAATGTATCGGCTGGCTTAATTGATTTTGTTTTGTATTTAGATGCATATTTTTAAGTTGAATGTAAAATTAATTATATTGAAGTTGGGGTATATGTATTATTTTTGAATTATATATATATATATATATATATATATATATATATATATATATATATATATATATAGTGTTGGGTGAGTACAGTGTTGAATTTAAACTTGGATGGGTATGGGTTCGAGTGCTACTATTGGCACTAAAATGTGAGTCCTTGTTTGGTTTCACTAAAATGTCCACTTGCAAAAAATGTGAAGCATTTAAAGAGTAATAATAAAAATAGTTATAATAAATACCTGCAAAAGTCTTGGCAGTACAGCTTATAAGAATTATAAAAGAGGATGATGATTATGACGCTTATATATATATATATATATATATATATATGTCAAAATAACAAGAACTTTGTTTATAAAAAGGGTACTAGCATACACCTAACTATTTATCATATGTAGTCGGTTAGGCTTGTGGATCCGTCAGCCGGCATCGACCCTAAAGAAGATAGCCTCGTCAATTCCTGTCAACACTGGTGTTGTCGCACGCTAGCGGTTTTTCAGTCAAGAAACTTTATTTATCCTTCCAAGTTTAATTCGCATTCAACAACTTTTTTGTATAGGAATTTGAGAAGCTATTCAAATTTAATGGAAAGGTGGTAGTACCACCCCAACTTATGTTTTTGTTTATGTTACTGTGATTTCAAAATTATTTACTTCTCTCTTTCTAATTGCGAAATCCTCCAAACAATTTACTGCAAATAATGTAGTTGACAAAGGGAAAATGTTAAGTATATAAATTGATAGTGTATTAACCAATATAAGGTGTAGATATTTTATTTGGTAGTTATATATATATACGGAGTTAAACTGGACCCTGTCAAAATTAACACATTAAAATTGATTAACTTTCCACACATCGCTTAAACATATTAGACACATTAACATTTTGCTAAAATAGCCCTTAAGCGTCACTTGTAATACTAATAATTAAGACAGTAGCATAAACAAATTTTCTCTTTAACAAAAAACAAAATGTGCACATTTTACCAAGATAAAAATACTTTTATACTATTTGCTTAAAAATAAATTGTGTTATAAAATATGTACATGTTTTTATTTTGATTACAAAACCCTTTTGCTTTACATAATGAGCGTGGGGCAATAAGACAACAATTACGGTAAAAAAACAAAAACAAAGTCTTGTAATTAAAAAAAACATGAGACAAAAAAATGTTTCATGTATTTGAACATTCTGCCAAATGCTGTGTTTGATCTCATGGAACACAAGATTAATTTTGTTCTTTGATTATTCATTCGATTCATCTCTCAATTGAGATAGCCTAAAAGTTTTTAATTGCATTGAGGTCTGGGTTGTAGGGAATCAGTTGAATCAAATCCAGTTTCTTACTATATAAAGAATATTTGGTCTAAACAATAAAATATGCGTTAATTTTTAAATTATGATATAATGGTTAAAGGGTCAAATTAAGAGTTTGACAGGTCCATAAAATAAAAATAGACAGTGGATTAGTTAAATTTAAAAAAATATGTTAACATTAATTAAAAGTCTTATATACATACTAATTGATTTACTATAAATTAAATATATATGTAGCAACGTATGCCAGGTTATGTCAGCGCTTACAAATAAATAGTCATTTTCTTTGAAATTATTGTTGCGTAATCGTTTCGTGTTATTAACTTAATATGTATGTGATTTTTAAGTGTAACCATTATCATTTACCCATTTGAATTGTATTTATCCAAAAATTCCAAGACACTTCAATATTTATAATTATAAAAAACAATTAACTTCAAGTATTAGCCCATATTATTTCAGCATAGTTTCGTTTTTAAAGAATAAGAATTCATTAATAAGTTCCTATATATATATATATATATATATATATATATATATATATATATATATATATATATATATATATATATATAGCAAATGTTTCTTAATGAGTATAGAATCAAATGTCAACTACTTTTGACCAATTACTATTATTTTACTTTTTATTATTTGCTTCAAATAGAACAAACCAAAAATAAAGATTCATTTGGATCTTTTTTTTCAAAATAGTCCAATCATCAATCTGTAGACAAAATTTTAATTTATTTTGTTTCGCGAATTGTTTTTCAATTCAGCATTTAAAATCTGCTCTTCACTATTATTTTGTCACGTGCTAATCAATATAATTTCAACAAGCATTGAAGGTTGGGATAGCGAAATAAATGCGTGACGAGAATAGAGTAACGATTTGTAGTAAAAAAAACCGCTATATTAAAATAGAATAAGATATTGATTATACCCGTTGAAAACAGACATAAGCTAATAAGTGTTTATAACTATCATTTACTCCAATCCTATAACAATACCACGTGATGGTAGAATGCACTTTTAAACTAATATTTCAAATTTTATTTTTCTATTTAAAGTGACCTTGAACTTGAAAAACAATTGGTGATGTAATTTTTCTTCATTAGCAGAATTTTATATAATAATAGAAGGTTGTTGTTTGAATAACTTATTTTGACCTAGAAAGTATAAATGAAAATGTTAATTAGTTCAATTGTTGTGGTCATTCTGAACATTTAAAGTACACATAATATAGGTGACGTTGAGTTACTATTTGAACTAAATAATTGATATTAAAAACAATTTGAAGACAGAACTTTGTTTGTACGAATCAATAATCATTCCCACGGCAATATATTGGAGTGAAACGTGGAAGCAAACAGACAAAATTGATAAGATGATGGAATTTTTCCATCAACGGTGTCTTAAAAGTATTTTAAAAATTACCTGGCGCGATCACATTTCAAATAATCAGATCATGACAAGAACTGACTTTCGTTTACTACATGACATCATTACAATTAGGCGAAAAAAATTACTTGGTCAAATTGTACATTTACCGCACCCAAAAGACCAGCAAAAACGGTTTTGGAATGGACGATTGAAAGTGGTAAAGGAAAGGTTGGGATAGACCACAGAAAACGTGGTCAAGAACTATTCGGAAAAATCCGATTGAAATGATTGTTTCATGGGGATCAAACAAAACCATTTTGGCAAAGTGTTTTAATGCATGTGAAAATTATGTTGTCTCATATTTGTTTTGAATTATGGGACTTGTTTTTTGTTGCTCTAACTGTTATCTTATTGCTCCATGCTTATTGTTGAAGCAAGAGGATTTTGTAATAATAAAGAAAATGGCATCAAACGTAACTATCATTGGTTGTGGTTGACAGTAATCTCAGTTTGAATGTCACAATTCTGTTTGATGAAAACATGCATTACTAGATGGCAACATTAAACAAAAGCCGGTAATTTGTTTTATACAACAGCTGGAGTGGTCTAGCGGTACAGCGCTCGAATTTGGACCTCGGTGGACATGGGTTCGAATCCCATCGCCTGCACTAAAATGCGGGCCCACGTTTGGCTTTGCCAATTGTCCACTGCTGAAAGACATGTTTCTCGTAAAACATTTAAAGTAGAAAACATAAAATAATAATAATTGAAACAGGATGATGGCTAATGGATAAAATAAACCTGATCATTTATTTATAAACATCCATAATGGTTGATGGCCTACTCGTATTAACTTTTTGTATTAGTTCTATGATTGTTTAGCACATTTAACAATCAACTTTAATTACTTGATAAGCACAAACGCACAAAATGAAGTATTTTGGTTATTATGTAACTACTGTTTCACAAGATCATGCCATCGACATCTATCTTCTCTAGTGCAACAGGTACATACGTATACCTTAAGATAACTTTTAAGTACTGGCAGTGTATGGCATGTACAAATTGTTACTGCTTTGGGTAATACTTTTTAGTAAGTGGACATTTAGCAAAACCATATGTAGGATCGTATTTACTACCAGTGGTGAGGTATATATATGATCCTGAGAATTTGAGTAATGCTTATAAAGTCTCAATTTCCAATGATGGTGATATTCCTGACTGTTCATCCTCCACGTGGTGCATCTTGGACTAGATGCCACTAGGCATCTAGACTAATAGCAGCAGGGTTTGAGTGCGCAGCGGTACAACTGGGCTTTTGCTACGGCGAACATACACTTAAAAGGGATACGTATACCATATGTAGCTCTTGGGCTAAGGGAGATAACCCTGACAAAAAATCAGGCGGCCTTGTCAATATTTGCGAACACTGGCGATGTCACAAGGATGCTGTCTATCAGTCAAGAAACTTTGTTATGCTCCCACGTTTGTTACGCTTATCAAGCTATCGAAGTCGATCGTTTATATGTTGTATAAATATGGGAAATAATGAAGAGGTGACCACGTCACCAATCAGTATATATATATATATATAATATGTAAATTTTTGTTGAATTCTTTAAGTGTACTAACTAGTACTTTGTAATTTTTTGAATAAGAACATTTTTCAACATTTGACACTTAACTGAAAACATTAATCTCCGACTTGATTTATAATTCAATATAGCTTTAGTTGTTCTGCTTGCAATACACCATTCAATATATTGCAAAAACATATAAAAAATTGCATTGGTATTTTAAAAATTGTAAAAAGCACACACGTTTGCGCTAATTACAGTATTCAATCGAGAAGTTATAATTGGTTTATAATGTTTTTTATTTTGTTTGCTACTTTCAATGTTTTACACGAGAAACGCGCATCTTTCAGCAGTGGACATTTTAGTGGCATTTTAGTGCCGGTGATGGGATTGGAACATTATGCCAGCCCAGCTCTAAATCGAGCGCTGTACCGCTAGACCACCCCGGAACGTCCGAAGGACGCGGTTTGAAAACGTGAGACTAGACTCATTGTTTTGTGCCTACCCACGGAAATCTTTAGTAAAAGGCGAAAAATTTGAGGAGAAACCAGAGTCTTATAGAATTTAACTTACGTCCGAATCGAACAAACCATGCAGACAATTTGTGATTATTTTATGTCAAGACAACAGAGTAGTTAATTGATAAAGCCAAGTCTATCATTCTCTTATAAACAGTATGAAACCAATTAATAAAGTACAATTTAGTGTTAAAGAATTCCAATTGATGAAACATTTGTCAAGGAAAGAGTAGCATATGTTGCCATACAGTGCATCAAGATTTTGTTTATATGACAGCAATAAAAACCGTAAAGCGACATGATTAAAGATTTTGTAAGAAAAGAAAATAAAGATTGAATTTTGAAATGTTTGTATGTTATATCATAGAAAAATACGAACGTATGCTGTTTCACAAAACTATTACGTTATGGCCTATAAATTATGAAATTCAGTGGGTTGGATTAAAAATGTTAAAAAAAAACCTATTTGTTAGAAAATTGGCATTCGTTTAAAAATTTGTCCAAAATAAATTACAATAGACAGTATTTGTCACTAGTTTTAAGGTCAATAGGCGTAACAGGACTTAATAATAACAACAATAACTGTAAATTATATAAAATATTTGTTTTTGTTAAATTCTATAATCAATATTTGCACTATCATAATTGAATTAAAAATTAATACTTGTCAAATAAATGCCATATTACCTAACAACCTTGTTTGTTTTTTGGGCGTAAAACCATGGAAACGATTGCAAACACAAATTGATAATTAATATACTTTTACAAAAATAAAATTAATTACACACAAGTGTAAAAAATATGTATGTATGTTACCGAAAGTTTTATTATTTTTTGTAATACAATTGTGCATTGCAAAGATGGAATGTATTTTTTTGAAAAAACTACAAACTAAAATGTTTACAACAATGTCTACTTAGAACGAGAGGACTAGAATTCAACTTACAAACAACCAATTTCTTTTCAATTATAAAAATTTGATACATTGATTTGAATATTTTGAAATATGACACTCACTATTTATGATTCTGTACAAAATTTTATAATACATGCTAATTTTTTAAAATATTGATTAATTAAAATGGGTTATTTAGATTTATATAATGTTATTGAAAAGATATATATATATATATATATATATATTCTATTTGCATAGCATAGTAGTGTAATATTATTTTTCCAGTACTTTGTTTTTTAGTTGTATATTTTCTGCTTTGAATACTTTACGAAAAACATCGTTTAGCAGTGGATATTTTAACGAAGCCGAACAATGGCCCGCATTTTAGTACCCGTGGTAGTATTAGAACCCACTGAGGTCCAAATCGAGCGCTGTACCGCTAGACCACTCCGGCAAAAATATATTGTTTTCAGACATTAAATGTTATTTTTGTAATAAAATAAAATAATATTGTTTATTATTTTCGAGTTTCAACTTTCTTCGTCAATAGTCACCACTACAAATTACAGACTGTCAGTTGCACTGCAATGTACACCTGTTTTAGTAGATGGATGAAGCCTTGTCAAAATCAACACATTAAAATTGATTTGCTTTCCACACATCACTTAAGCATATTAGACACTTCAACATTTTGCTACAATAACCCTTAAACATCACTTTAGCAATAATAATAATAAAAACGATAAAAAATGTTTTTTTTGGAATAGCAAGTTAACAAATTACCGCTTAGACAAGAAACTAAATTTACACATTTCAAGAAAAAAATACAACTACATTATTTACTTAAAATTAAATTATATATATATATATATATATATATATACATTACCATTTGTACAAACTTAGTTGTTCAGGGGATGACCGTAATGTTTTATAACCTTTGAACGCTTTGAATAAGAATAAACCAAATTATTAATATAATATTGTGAAATTTGATTTTATACTACTGGCACTAAAATACGGGCCCACGTTCGGCTTCGCTAAAATGTCCCCACTACTGAAAGATGTTTTTCGTAAAACATTCGAAGTAATAAACATAGGATAAGATAAATGCCTCAAGACGTTTTGTCCTAGTTCAAACTTGAAACATTTTTTAAAAGTGGTTACTATTCAAATGATTACTTGTTTGACTCGATTGTGGTATTTGCCCGTGCTTAATTCCATAATATCCATGAAGACATGATGGATATGCAACATTAGTTCCTAATGTTTTTGAATGTGTAATTTTTAAATATAGAATCATGCAAAATTTTAAAACTAATTAATTTGCTGTAAATTGAATATATACAGTAACTTGTGCTGAGTTATTTAAGCGCTTGTAAATTTATGCGAAGAGTGTTGCGTTATTGTTTTATGCAATTAACTTAATATGTATATAAATTTTAGGTGTAACCATTACCATTTACTCATTTAAATGCTATTTATCCAAAACTCTAAATCACTTTGATATTTATAATTATAAATTTTTTAAAAGCAATTGACTTCAAGCATTAATAGCCATTTTGAAAAAAACATATTTCAAGTTAAAACAGAAAAAAAGAAAAATAAGAGTTTATTGACGGGACCCAGTTCAACGCCTGCAAACGATGTGTTTTGTAAAGTATTGAAAAAATAAACCTTAAAAAATATTACACAACATATATTGCGGTTTAATTAAAAACATTTTACAAGTTTCTGAACAGCTGCTATGTAATGTTAAACATATTACATAACACTGTACCCAAGTTCAAATTTCACCTTCAACATCAAATTAAGGTTTTTGTTTAACTACACAACATATAATAAAACATTAGACCAATTAGTTATTATTTTATGCATATTATTATTATTATTATTATTATTATTTTCACAAATAATATTCATATTTTTAAAATGTATTTATACAAATCAGTAATTAACTTTAACCAAAATATAATTTTTGAAATATTGATATATATATATTGGTAAAAATAATGTTATTTACACTTGTCTATGTTTGCATTGGAAGTAATTTATGCACCTAAAATATTAATATTTAATAATTAAAGTATTTCCTCTGAAGTATCTGAGCTAATGATAATACCAATAATAACAATCATAATATTAATATAATAATAATAATAATAATAATACTGTGGGTAGCAAAATTGAATATTATATTGACCTACTATTATATTTACCAATATTTAGCTGTTTTTCCTTATCTAAAACATATCTAACACTTATTAATGAATACCTTAGATAATAATTAACCAATATATATATATATCCTCTTTACTTACAAACATACAAAGAATAAGTATATATACACATAAAATATATGATGTAATATGATGTAATTTACTTAACATTAATAACTAATTGAAGAGAATATACGAAATCAATTCATCTCACAGTTTAAGTATTCTATTATTTTTGTTTGGAATTATAAAGGGAACTCAATGCTTTAAATATATATATATATATATATATATATATATATATATATATATATATATATATATATATATATATAGAGAGAGAGAGAGAGAGAGAGAGAGAGAGAGAGAGGTAAAGTATTATCTAAGGTATTTATTAATATGTGTTAGATATGTCTAAGATAGGTAAAAAGTGCTAAATATTCTTAAATATTATAGTAGGTCAATAGAGGATTCAATTTCATTACCGACTACAATATGCATATTAAATTGATCAATATTTGTTTATCCGCCTTTATTTGTTTTAATGTATCAAAATAATTTATTAAGTAAATAAAAAACCAAAAATGCATTAATTGATCATAGATAATTTAAAGCCAACGTTTAATGTAAAATTTATACAAAAAACAATGCTAGTTTTATGTACAAGGAATATACTATTTTCAATCAGCGTCTTACCTTTTATTCTCGGTAAGTTTATCCTATTTTAATATCTATTTTCATTATTAATTGTGTAAAATGTTCTAATTGTTAATGTAGTAGGATGTAGCTAATAGGCCCACGTGACGGTAGATGATAAAACCAACCAAGGGAAAAAGTTGCGAAGAAAGGAGCCAATAAGAGTCAGATAACCTTACGTGTGAGTGTGTGACTACTCGTAATTTGGGGATGGAAAAGTTTCAAAAACTGTGACCAAATTTGCACGATGACGCAATACAAATCGTATAGTGCTATATAAATATTGATTTTTCCACCTTATATACATTTTCAAGGTTATACAATCTCCTTTTCGATAGAAAGATGCACCAACATGCCTCACACTCACTTACGGAGGTTGACCAATAGGATTTTTTTTAATTCTTTTTTCCTTGGTGGGTTTTATTATCTACCCTGCCAGCACAACTTTATGTTTGAGGCAATAAACAGTTAAAAAGTTAAATGTGACTCCAGTATAAAATATTAGCAGTAATGTGCCGGGGTGGCCTACTGGTAAAGGGACTTGTCCACTACCGAAATATGCATTTCCTGTAAAAGTAAATAAAAAATATAAAGAAATGTAACACTTGAGTTATCATGTTTGAAATTTTATAGTTGCTAAGCAAAGGATTTTACAATTTACATTTTAACTTTGCAATGGCTGTTGTGCAGTTTGGGGAGGGTGGCATAAACCCAGGTAATTGGAGAAAACTTTAAACGAGCTAAAGTACACATTTACATGGTCGCTTTAAAACGACCCGTAGAGTTACGGTTTAAAACCACAAACAGCGTGCGATTAAGTCATTGTGATACTTGAAAGGTATGCACTAATGATGATTTCAAACAAGAATGAAACAGATGTACACTGCTCTTGATTGGCTCAAAGAAAGTAAATTTATTATTCAGTGAATAATAATTCTTAAAAAATTCCTACAATAAATTGCAAATGTTGTATGAATTATTACAACTACAGTATTTACATAAAAAGAATTATTATTATTAATAAAAGAGGAGGGTTTGAGCGCAAGGTTAGCAACCTGGTCTCTGTAAATAATTTATACCGCTACGGAAACAATAAGAGGACGCCATTCCAGCAAACAACGGCAAAGAAGTAATAGCACGTATCTGAATGATAAAGTTATACAGATGACAGAGTTGAGTGAAAGCCGAAAGGAAGTTCGATCTTTAATTTGCAGAGTTTTTAGTGCCAACAAGACTTTGTTGTTGTTTTGTTGTAATTGTCTTATTGCCCCATGCTTGTTTTTAAGGCAAAAGGGTTTTCTATAATATAATATAATATAATAATAATAATAATAATAATAATAATAATAATAATAATAATAATAATAATAATAATAATAAAGATAACAATAACAAACTCCCGTTGGGCTTCGCTAAAATATCAACTTTTTGAAAGATTTTCTTATACAACATTTAAAGCAGAAACAGCGGATAAAAGGATAATAACAATCATACTACAATTTATTAATAATCACTTTTGTATCCGTATAACATTTCAAATCAATCTAAAATTTTCAATGCAACTAGATAAAATTTAGAATCAGTTGCAACTTATTTTTGTATTTTTAATAGTTGTCAGAAATGAACACGGAATTTGAATTTTTCTATTAGTACAAAATGACGGTTCTTGTTTGGCACTTTGTTATACCGTTCAAACATCCATTTTTATTATTTAATTTATTATTTCAAAAACTTTTTGTTGTAAAGTGCAACAAAATTGTTCCACTTGGCACTTGTGGCCTTAAAAATTGATTGAAATTTTATTCAAATTGTACCAATCTTCCACTATCGTAATTATGCCGTTTCAATTTCCTTGTCGCAGTGTAATAAAATAGTGTCCTCTTGTCGTTTTTTAGAATTTTTTTAACAGGCCAGTTCGCTAATCTTGCGCTCATTTCTTTTAACCAAACTAGGGACTGGCTACGGTAATCCTATCATCTGCGTACGTGCTATCATTTCTTTGCCGTTGTTTGTCAAAAATGGTGTCTTATCATTGTATCAGAGACCAAGTTGCCAAACGTCCTCTTCAAATCTCCTACTTTACCCACGTTTGAAACTGTCTAGATTGAATCTATTCAGGTCCTCTATAGGCGGAGTTAATAATACATTATTATTATTACTATTATTATTATTGTTATTATTATTATTATTACTATCATTATTATTATTACTATTATTATTGTTATTACGATTACTATTATTATTATGTGCCGGGGTGGTCTAGCGGTACAGCGCTCGAATTTGGACCTCGTGGACATGGGTTCGAATCCCATCGCCGGCACTAAAATGTGGACCCACGTTTGGCTTCGCCAATTGTCCACTGCTGAAAGATGTTTCTCGTAAAACATTTAAAGCAGAAAACATAAAAATAAAATATTGCTATTTTGATTAAAGATAGAACGAAATCAATAAACAAAAAAATTACAGTTGTTATACGAACTGCGGTCAAAATTAATGCAAAATCGTCAATTTGCTTTTGTGACATTATTTAATTATATTAAGCGCATCTAAATTGTACAATAAAACAGTCTTTTTAGCTAAACTTGAAACCGTTTGATTTTGTAAATTGTATCCATTTGCTGAAAAAATGTCAGTCGCAAGTCATTCAAACAACAAAGAAGTATAAATAAATAAAATAATAATAGTTAGTAAATAACAAATACCAACACACCAATAATTAAATGCTATTTAAAAAGATATCAATTTTTTAATGATGATTTATTGCATACGTAGATATGAGACATTATTTATCAAAGTCAAACACGGGCTCCTATATTTTAATAATGGCACTATTAATAAATTGACCGTATGCTGATTTTCTAACAACAATTATAACTGCTACAAACATAATTTAAATTGGTAGTATATATGTAAAGTAATTTTTGAATTGTTGAATTAATGAGCAAACAGTTACAAATTATATAATGGTAAATAAATAAATTTAAAAAAGGTGGTATTTTTGTAGCTATAAATGTTGGTTGAAATGCAACATTGGAATTAATTTATATCAAATAATGTATTGTGGATTAAACAGGATGCAGAAACGGGTTTGTTAAAGCCACTGCAAAATCTTGTCCTATTTATCTTCATAAAAAAATAGTTTTTACATTTATATATACATATTAATTATTATTTATTTATTTTGAATCCTTTTTTTATTCTGACAAGCATAAGTAAACAAAATGTTTCTATATAAATGCACATTCTATTTTTTACCTTGAAAATCCTGTGTTTTTTGGATTTTACCAAAACCTATCATTAGAATTATGCTTTCGGTTCTTTGTTGTGTTTTTATGGAGTGGTATCCTTTTGTCTTTATTTAAGGAGACTAGGTTATGTTTTTTTCAATCCGACTTGGGATTGACTCTAAGCAACTATAAAAAATGACAATTATTATATAGGCATATATTTCTTGTTCAAATGTTACTTTATTTGCTAGTAGTTATTAGCTAATAAATCATCATCATCATCATCGGGGATAAACACCCCCACCGGTTATTATTGCCCAAGGTAGTCCAAATTGCCAAAAGTGTTCAAAAACACCAACTTTTACAATGTGCACTTAATGAACGACACTTGACTGTGCAGACTTTAAATGTAAATTACATCCCCCGAATTAAATCCCTCCAGTGATCTCTATTAGCCGCAAACGGTAAGCAAACGGACGCTCAGTTGAGCAATTCACGGGTGTGTGTGTGGGAGGATTAACATACATAGAAAGACCGAGTTTGCGTGCTACAACGTCCGTCCACATTTTCCTTCCCGATAATAAATGGGCTTCTACAACTATTCTAGCTAAATGAGTGAGCGGTCTGCGTAAAACATGGCCAATCCATTTTAATCGTCTTTCTCTTATTGTGTTAGAAATCCATGGGGCCAATGAATGTTAAGTGTCTTCCAAGTATTCGTATGTATGTAATAAAATTTATTTTTTTATTATTTAATTTTATAAATTTATTAAAAATTAAAACAATTTAAATTTTTCACTTCGAAGTCATTTAAGTTTGAATCTTGCAGGCAGTTATTGTTTTTATTATAGTAAATTAAAAAAAAAAATTTCTTTTCAAAACAATTTTTTTTAAATGTACATTTTTATTATTATTTTAAAAATACTAAATAATGTATTTAAAAGACAAAAATAAAATTTTTGTATATGAATTCTTGACTGAATAGCTACCTATTGTAGTTGAAATATTCCATTAGTTATTAAACGGTCGCGTTCAATAGAGGACAGCGAGCGAAATCATGTATGGATCTTAAACATATTTGCTTAAAATGAACAAGCCAATAAATGGTATTTATATTTGCATTAAATAAGATTTTATATATATTTTAATTGAACAGGCTACTCTTTATGCAGTTCAAGTAAGCTAATTACATTTACAATTATTAAAACATATTTTTATAGTTTTATTAGAAATATTTTCTATCAAATAGACAAAAACTCCTATAACTTTTAAAAATAATTTATAATTTAAAAATATTTGTTACAAATGTGAATAAATAGCAAAACAAAATTTAAAAATAATCTAAGTCCGGTTGACAAAGAAATAAAAATAGCATAATTACGATAAAAAGATTGAATACAAACGTCAAACAGAAGAGCCCAATTTTCGATACGCAGAATCCTTAATGTAACATGGAATAATCGTGTTGTTTTAGGCTATTAAAATAAAAGCATTAATATAACAAGATACACTTGAGTTTACTTTATTTCAATTTAAAACATCATGCAACTAATATTAAATACTTAACTAAACTTTGATATTTAAGTTTTGGTTGAAAATTAATATATTGGAAAAGGAAGGACTAATGATTTTGGTTTTGTAAATGAACCAAAAGATAATAATAATAATAATAATAATAATAATAAT